>PVIH01010231.1:0-76886 GCA_004025045.1 Sigmodon hispidus | reverse complement strand
GGATTTGGCCGGGAGTGAAGACTGATCCAAGCATTATTGGGCCAGTGTGACCATAGGACTGTCTGCTCCCTGCCCAGGGAGGGGATGGGGAGTTGCAGAGAAGAAAAATGATCAGATGTGGTGGGAGGGGGAAGAGACTTTCAATAAGGATATACAGGGATGGAAAAAAAAATTCAGAGGGAAAGCTGAACACAAAAAAGAAATAGTGAAGACCATGGGTATGAGACACTGGTGCAGATAGCGCTGTGTATACACATACATGTAAACCTCCCCCTTCTCTCTTCTCCAACACACACACACACACACACACACACACACACACCTCTGACATATCTGGTATTAAGCACTTCAGCAGAAGGAGCCAGAGAAAATATGGTCAACAAAGGAAAAGCAAGCTTTGGCAGACAACCCTTGGCCTGGGTAGGAACCACAGCTCTGTTTTGATGGCTTTGCCACTTCACGTACTGTAGACACATCCAGCAAATGCACTTCTCCTCCTTCCGATCCTTCACCTGCATCCGACCTCGCCAAAGGGCCTTTATTAGGTATTTGCTTGTTCAGAGCTCTGCAATTTGCACAGGGACATCTCAAGACTCAGAAGCCAAATAAAATATTTGTGGCTGAGAACCAGAGGCTACAGAGAGAAGAGAAGGTACAGAGCAGAGGAACATGTGGCTCTCAGGTGAGTCATGGGCGAGACTGCAGAGCTGTGGGTTCATCTGGCTTACACTTCAAAGCCTCACTCCATCGTTCAGGGAACAGGTGGTAGGAACTGAAGCAGAGACCATGGGCAAACACTGCTTGCTGACTCCTTCTTTGGCTGGTTCAGCTACTACCTTTCTTATAGAACCTGGGCCCACCAGCCCAGGGATGTCACACCCACAATGGGCTGGGCCTTCTCACATCAACTGTCAATCAAGACAATCTTTCACAGATATAGCTACAGATCAGTCTGATCCATTCTTTAATCAAGGTCTCCTCTATCCAAGTGGTTGTATATTGTGTCAGTTTTACATTAACCACTAACCAGGATGCTTTCTTTCATAGATAAAACTGGACAAGTGCAGGAAATCAACTGAGAGGTGGAGATCAGAGATCTGGCTTCTGCATACTCTGCCATCCACGACTGAAAACTCTTTGCTTTAAAATCATGCTCTGTGTTCTCGTTTTCCAGAACGATGGGAGCTCACAGCAGGATTAGAACATCAGTTCCCACAAAGCACCCAGGGCAACACCTGGCCCACAATCAGCATAGCATGTTTGTCTCAGGGAGGGTGGCTTCCAGAGTGGAGGACTGTCACTGCCTCAGGCTAGGTAGGAAAATTAGACTCCAAAGCTTTCCTTTCTAAATAGCGAGTGGTGCTACAGTGTACTGGAGAGTGGTGAAGTGTGTACTGAAGCGAGGGTGGGGGGGGTTGGGGGTGGGGGAGTGGGGGGGTGACTTTACTGGGACAGTGGGAGGTGAGAAATGGAAGTTTGAGATGCCATGACTTCAAAGGGGATTCTCAGCCTGGCTTGCAAGGGCCGCTGGTTCTTCCCAGGCCAGAACCACCCAGTGCATCAAATGATAGTAAGAGTTTAAAATACTTAGGTTGCCTGCTTAGGCCTGATTGTAATCAAACCAAGTGGGCTTTCTGCTTTGGACAGAGACTGTAATGGACTCAGTGGCCATTGTGACTCTCTCCTTTAAACACCCCAAAATATAACCTGGGCATCTGCCTTACTTGTTCTGTCTCAAGCTCTCCTTTTCCTTATGTGAGAGGAAGATTTTGTGCTTCTCAAAACAGCCAAGAGGCTGGGGAATGGCTCTGTTTTGAAAAAATTCACCTTGTAAGCCCAGGGCCTGAGTTCAATCCCCAGAAATCACATACAAAAACCCGGGCATGATGCCATGCACTTACAATCCCTGTGCTGGGCTGGTGGAGACAGGCAGATCTCTGAGACTTGCTGGCCAGCCAGCTAGAAGAACTGCAACTTCTAGGTCAATGAGAGGTCCTGTCTTGAAAAACAAGGTGGGCAGTCCCTAAGGTAAGAAACTCGGCTTTTTCTTCTACTCTGTACATACATGAATGTGCACAGTATATGTGCATCTGCACACACAAGAACACCCACACACATGCATATACACAGGTACACTCTCCTTTCTCAGTAATAATGGAATAAAGACAGTTGGATCTATAACAGGGAAGCTGCGGAGTGACCAGAGAATGGGGCAAGGTCTCAGGGTTGTTCCCAGCCTGACATTTCCTGAAGTCTTATTTCTCCAGCTCACTGCATCAGGTTGAGAGCAGAAATTATCTGAGAGATTTCTGGCTTTCCAATTGCCTCCTACCTATGAAACATTATTTGCATTTGTAGTAATACCATGCACACAGTTCTTCACAGAGCCTATAAAATGTCACTATTCTTGGTGCAAAAGTCTTGGGTCCACTGCTTAACACAGCCCTCTCTACCACCCCATGACATGTAGAAACTGTTGGGCAGGGGTCTGTTCCCAGGCCACAAGGCACCCAACCTGTGCCTGGAGCCACCTCGCCCAGTTTCTCACAGAGGCCTGCCCACTGTTCCTCTTGCTCTATCATAAACCCCTCCTTCACCACAGAGGTGTTGGTGAGCTTTAAGAAGAAAAAGAAAGTAAAGAGGTAGAAGAATAGAGCAGAAAAAAATCACAAAGGGGGATACTTTTAGAAATGCTACAGGCTCTTTAAAAAACACCAGCTGTATAAATGTAGATTAAATTGCCTTTTAAAACATACATGTAGTATATCTGTTCAAATATGTAGTTGTCTTAGGGAGGCTTGAGAGCATCCCTAGGCAAAACCATAAGCTTATGAGCAGACACCACTACTTGAGTAAAGGAGGAAAGTGATGGATATAAATGGCCCTTTCCCAACACTTCCTTCCAGCTTGGCAGAGTGCTCACCACCATTCCATGCTGAGGCCAGGGCATGCCTCTCACCTTGAACACTTCCAATTTCCAGCTTGATGCCCATTGATATGAGGCTGCTCATGTGACCCAAGGCCACTGTCCCATGCAAGCACAGCAATCCCCAAACACCTCCAATAGTCATTTAAGAGTTAACCATCAGATTATAAGGGGCCCCAGGCCACCTCTGCCTTAAGACCAAAATGCCTCCTGAAGCCTCCAGCACCAACCCACCTCCCTGATGGGTGTGTGGCTGAAGATGGGTACCACAAGCCACACTCACCAACTGAACCAGACAACCCAGATAGCAACCAGCAGGTCTTTAAGGAGACCATGAGAAGGCTGATGGCCACAGTTGTCTGAGAGGCAGAAGCTCAGATAGAAAAGGGACACAGTTTGTGTATGGACTCTGGGGCTCTTCACAGCTTCTGGAGTGGGCACCCATCTCCATCCCAGAAGATTTCCTGTAATAGATAATCCTGTGATGTGGAATATTTTTAAAAATAATTGCTTTGGCCTATGGCAGAATAGCTTAGAAGCAGGCCAGAAATCCAAGCATAGATAAAGGGAAGGAAGGCTGAGTCAGGAGAGACACAATTCAACCACCCAAGAAGCAAGTATAACGGAGTACAGGTAAGCTACAGGCCACATGGCAAGACAGATTAATAGAAATGGGTTGAGTTAAGGTGCACAAGCTAGACAGCAATAAGACTGAGCCATAGACCAAACAGCATGTAATTAATATAAGACTTTTTGTGATTGTTTGGGGCCAAGTAGGGCTGCAAGGCCAGGCAGCAGGCAGGAGAGATTCATTTGGACTGCAAGGCTAAGCTGGCCCAGAAACTACTACAATGCTGCTGTGATCACAAATCAACCACCTCACTGTGCACTCATGGTTTGGGGGGACAGGTGTTGGCTCCCATCTTCTATCTAGAGCAGAGTCTTATGCAGTCTTGATTATTTGTGTTGCTATAACAAAATGCAGCTGGATAACTTATAAGCAACATGCTTCTCATTTTTTCTCAATACTCCTAGGGGTTGGGATGTCTAAAGTCAGGGTGCAGTAAACTTAGTGCTATCTGGAGCTTCAGAAACTGCAAGGCATCCATGGAGAGCCTCATCCGTGAGCATGCTTGTGCCGTTTACAGGGGCAAAGCCCCCTAACCTAATCACGGCTCACATCCCCACCTTCTAATGCTGTCACCTTGATAATTAGGTTTCAACACAAATATATGGACCAAGTGAAGTCTCCAGAACATTCTAGATCAATGACAGGCCATTAAAAGCCCCGGGCAGTAAGTCTACAGACTGAGTTCCCCAGATGTCAGTTTCTCATTGTCAGGAGACCCCCCCCCACCCTGACCTCCTTAGCTTCTTGTTGGTATCAGAACAAACGGATCAAATTATTAAACAAGACAAACTACAAGGAAAATATGCATACTTTGACATGGCCTGTTCTCCATCTCACATGTGTAAAAATGTAACGTCTGAATCCATCTGCTCAGGCCACAGCCCCCTCACAGATCTACAGCCCCTGCAGAGAACACCATGAACCTCTAGCTAACAGACTGCCTTGTTCCAGGCTCTCTCATCTCAGGAAGTGAGTTTACATCAAAGGAATATTGGTAGCCGCTCATTCTGCTCTGCACCCTTCCCTGCCTCCTGCCTGGGAACCAGAGCCTGGCTATGGGCTTGTACTGTGAAGCATCTGCTGTTCTCAGAGATAAGCAGAGACCTCAATTTCTGCCAAGGGGGAGAGGGGTCTATTCCTCTCTTCAGCACCCCACCATGCTGTTGTCTATCTGTTTGTCTGTCCATGGCATTAATAACTCTTCTAACAAACTCCTTACCCACAGCAAGCAGGCTCAGGGTGCCTCCTGAGCTCAAGGATGAGAACTTTCAATCTGAAGTTCTCAGGCTGTGGAGGTGGCTCAAGAAAGTTCATGCCATGTAGGCATGAAGGCTTAAGTTCAGGTTTTCAACATGCACATCAAAGTCGTGGCACATATGTGCAGCCCCAGGGCTGATAGGGCAGACGCAAGAAGATGCCTAGAGTTCACTGGCCAGCAAGTCTGTCCAAATAGGTGAGTTCCAGGTTCAATGAGAGACACGGGCGCAAAGGATAGGTAGGGTAGAAATGGTTGAGGAAGACACACACATTTAACCTCTGGCCTCCGTGTGTGCATAGATGCATGGACATACTTGTAGGAACCTGTACACCACACAGACACACAACCACACACAGAGAGTGTGAGGATAACATTCAGAGAGCTATGCAAAGTAGAAAAAAATACTGAGTACAATTCAGTAAAATTACATCTGAGAAACAGAAAATTCACAGCTCACAGGCATTAGGATACAGCATAGTGGGACACTTCCAAGGACTATGCCTGTCTTGTCTGTTCATTGGAAACATGACTTCTGGGAGCCCCTAGGAAACCCCTGTATGTTCAACCTTCCATATCCAGTTATCACAATGCCCAAAGTCACATTTTTACATCTTTGATCTGGATTAAGGTTCTGAATAGAAATCACTGGTGTGGTTGAATATGCTTAGCTCTCTTAGAAGAGTTAGACACAGCAACTGTGGGCATTTAGTGGAGCATATTGGTGACTCAACCTTACTTGGCAGAGTGGAAGACCTAAGGTAGCTTAGGGACTATGGGTCAGATGCTGACTTCTGACCTAGGGAAAGGATAATAGGCACATCTGAGAAAGCTGGCCTTGGAGGGCTGTGAAAGAGGCTTCAGGGAGTATATAAGGACACTTTTATCTGAGGCAGCCAGGGAGGAGAGGGTGTGTCTTATGCATTTCCCCATGGTCACAAATTCTTTTGCCTATAGTTTCCAACAAACCAATGCCGGCAGCACTTCACTCTCTTCCTCACACGTTAGAAACCACTCTTGGTGCCCCTGGGTAGATCAACAGCTCAGCCCAGGTTCTAGCAGGCAGAGTCAGGAGATTTTGCAATCTGAATTACAGGTTTCAAAGCCCCAATTCCCACACCTATCTTCATTGTACTGCATCTGATTCTAAAGGATTAAATCCAATTAACTCATACAGCAGATGAACTCGGGGAGCATGGGGACTGATTACATGAAAGGATTTCCCACAGAACCCTTAAATGGGATGCACTTCCTCCCATAGCCCCAAATGCTGCTAAACAGCATCCACCTTAGGGCCTCATCAGATGCTCTCTTCTTTAGGGGTGACACAATGTTTGATCTCATTTCTGAAGCCTTCTTCCGCAATGTCCCTGAGGAGACAGGCAGTAAGAGGGAGGTCACAAGGCCCTTCTTTCTCCCAGACATACATTCTACAAGTTCTACACCATAAAGCATATGACTTTGTACTAATATAATTCACCACCCCCTCAATCTTTGGGCTAACACAGGCCATCTCCCTTCCAGTGGCCAGCCTTATTTTCCAAGCCTTGTGTTTTGAAACCTGGGTTCTACTGTCATATTCCCAGAGAGAAGCAAGGAAAAAATAAAGCTAATTCCAAAGTCATTTAGTACATAATTTTAAAAGAGGGATTCTTTTTAGCCTGAGTGTATATTCCTCCTTTTGTTTAAACAAAGGACTACCTGTTATTTGTGTACTGTTTAGTCTTTTGGCATTTAATATTAATATTGTCTGAGTCAACAAATATCTATCTATTCTTGCCTCTTAGATTCTAGACTTTGACATTTTCCTTATTCATATTTTTTCATCAGATGACCACACCCAGTCTCATTACTTAAAATACCTTCAACATACTGGTGACTAACAAAATACTAAAGCCAGCTGGAACTCCATTTTAGTTTCTGAATCTCAGCTCTTAATACACACCTGTTCTCCACACTGTACATCTGCAAGCTTTATTGTCTCAAAATCTTGATCAACTCATAAGTAGTATCATAACTCCAATAGTCAGAACACAAGCCTCACACTCACTGCTCACACACCCATAGACAGATAAGACAGTTTGTTGCAGTACTGAGCACTTTTCTCCATAATACCAGAGCTACTGACATAGGATATGTTGTCACTGTTCACTCCTAACTGACCTCATGCTTCCAGTCTTGCCCTACTCTGCTCTCAACAGAGCTGAAAATGGGTCATTCCGAGATAGACTCCATCAGCCTTCACTACAGAGGTGTTCCACCTCAGGGCAAGAGTCATTGTCTACATTGCCCTTCCTCCCATGCTACATATAAGCTCAGCAGCTGTATAGGGCATCTGCACCAAGTTATAGCCAGAATCTGCTCCAGATCACATGACTTTATTTTTTGCCCTTAGAATGCCATAGATAGCTGTGCAATGTCCAAAGAGATGCTGCCAACTTGGCAAGCCTCAACTGTACCACAGACATCCTCTGCTGGGCTGGCCCTGAGCTATTCCGCCAGCATGACCTAGCTTGTTATCACAGAGAAAAGACAAGAGGGGTCAGACACAGGGAAGAGCTGCTAAATCTCATTAGCTGCCTGTGCAAGTGCCAAGTTCTAAGTAAAAACCCTGGTAGTTTTATTCTGAAATGGGCCAGAAGGTTTAGCCAACAAGAATTTCAGGCTAAAAACAGCCTGTAAGTTTGGGAGTGACCACCACAGCAAGATTCAGAATGGGTCAGCACCCTGGACAGCAACCTCTGGGTCTCAAGGAGGCTGAGGCTATCATAGAGACAGGCACCCAGCTCCAGGAAGCCAGACAATTGGCCATGCTGTCCTGTCTTAAAGGGCAGCTGCAGGTACCAGCAAGAAAATAGAACAACAACAAAAATCAACAAGTGGATGCTTAATCTGAAGGGACTCCAGAGAGTTAGGTCTGTCTGAGGGACAACAGCTGAATGAAAAACTTCCTGGAAAAGTCATACCTATCCAGGGACTGGAGGAGGGAACTGGGGATGCTACATACATGCTCACAACGGTAACTGTCAAAAGACAAGACAGACTGACCCTGCAGGCCCATGTCAGCCAATATCCGCACCATGTCAGGAAGAGCTACCTTTGAAAAGAAACCCACTCAGCTTTCTTTACAGGCTGAGCATCCATTCACTGGTAAAGTTCCTTTCAACTTTACTATCTTAATTAAACAAATAGGCTTTTACTTTCTGACAGCTGTGACTATATTTAGAGCTAAGGAAAGGCATGCCATGATATGAGAGTCCCTGATATGAGACTTATGCTGAGCTCCCTCTGTCAGAATCTAGCTTGAGTGCTGGCATGTTTATTTTTCCTCTTCCACACCCAGATTCTCAGTCCTGCGCTGTGTAGAAGCTGAGCCCTCTAGGAGAGTTTCCTGCAGCAGCCACTGATACCCTTCCCTAACCCTCTGTTATTTACCTGCTGGGGTTTCATTTGCTGGCCAGAGCCGTTGCCTTCTCTTTTCCTTTATCCCTGCTTCAGAAAAACCTGCCAGTTTAAATTTGATGATTAAAACAATATTTTTCTTTATTAAAAAAGACTTTGGCAGAAACACCCAAGCTTGAGGAAGCCAACAGAAACTCAAAGATAACAAGAGTTAAAAGTAAAGGGTGTGGACATCTTTGCACGAGAGAGAATTGAAGATCACCAGGCAACATGACTTTCAGAGGTGGGGATGAGAAGCCAGGCTGACTCAGAACCAACCCTGAGAACAGCGCCCCCTCCCCCAGGGATTCCATCAGAGGGCCAAGGCGCCTGCCTGATCCTCCGGTCTACTTTCATGTTGTTGCTGGCACAAAATGCTCTAATCAAAAACAAAGTTGAGGAAGAAAGGGGTCACTTGGTTTATAATTCCAGGTCACAGTTCATCACTGAGAGGGCCATGGGGGAATTCTGCTTACTCGCTCACTCTGGAGTGCTGTCTATTAGCCGTTTACATAGCCTGGGAGCCCAAGCCTAGGGATGTCACCACCTACAGTGAGTGAGCTAGGAGCTGCTTTATCACTCATCAATATAGTCTCTTACACACATGGTCATGGGCTAATCTGAGTAATTCCCCAAGTCTGCTTCAGGTGACTCTGGGATATGACAAGTTAACAGGTGACACAGCTTCATAAGCACTGAGTCTGAAGAACAAGCCTGTCTATCTAGTCTGCCTCAGACTCTCATAAACAGCAGCTAGGATTCTTCAAATGGCTGGGGAAGCAGAAGGTGTTGTTGGCTGAACAAACAGGCTTCTACATCCTGTTACCACAGGTGCTGAACAATGAAGATAGGAATGTAAGGCCGTCCTGTAAACCTCTTGATCATTTCAGCTTATGTTAACACGGAGCTCAACAACAAAGACACACAGGAGTTGCTTTCAGTACACTGAAACACACTGGTAAACAGTAGATTCCTAAAACATGGAACAGAAACATCCCCAAAGACAGGAGGCTCTAAACCAAGAGTTTCTCTTCATCCGACCTATTTCTCAGTCCCTCTCTGTGTTCACGTGAGGGACAAACAGTGAAAGAGAGGTGGGGAGAGATGACAGCTGTGACTGACAGACAATCAGAAGACAAACTGGAACTATTTCCAGGCCGCCTTCCTACTCAGGGGCCTTTTAGAGATGGCTCTCATTGTTTCCCAGCCTGCCCCTGAACTCACCTCCAGCTAGCCTACCTCGGTCTTCCAAGTGGCTGGGATGATATGCTTCTTTCCTGGGAAACCCGATTCCTGGCTGCAGTTGAACAGTGTTGTAGAGATGACACAGTGATTACTGGGGGGCCCTTGCAGGAAACTCTGAACCACAGAATATGTATCTCTATGGTATGTATCTCTACCTCCACTATTGGTACCAAATGCTAACAGTCAACAGACCTCCATCCCACAGTTACCCAGGCTACTTCGGCAACATGTGATGAGGCTCTGCATTGTTTAACTTAATGCAAGTATGGGGCATATGCGGAAGGATTCCACAGAACCACACAGAAGTGCTGAGAAGAACAGCTAGATTAAAGGCAACGCAGTGGATGAAGTTCCTGGCAGGAAAATCTTGCTGAATTTTCCCGAAACAAATTGATTAAAGATAGTGCTCTTGGGAGTCCTGGAAGAGAGACAGCTGGAGGAGCTGCCGGGGCTGAGTCAGGGTGTCACCTGCTGGAGCTGAGGATGACAAGCAAAGGCAGTGTGCACCGAGGCCTTCCCAGAAACACTAGGTCATGCAAAGGCCAGGAAAACAAAAGCAAGAACAAAAGGACCAGACCTAGTCACTGTGGATTCTAAAGGAATTAGTTTATTTTCGGGAATGTGACTGCAAAGGATTCCAATGTGGTTCTGGACATTTGGGTAGAATCAATCTCAGCAAAGGGGACCATTTGCTAAAAGTCACCCTGGCCACAGGGTAGTGGTTTACCTAGAAAGGGTCCCCATAGTTCTACCTGGAGTCCCCATCAGCTTTCTCTGTAAGTCCCCAGAAGAGCCAGGTGGATTCACATCTGATAGGACATGGAACTGGATCATCCACAGGTCACAATTTCCTCTGGGCTGCAGAAAGAGGTACAGAGACAAGGCAGTTCTGCATTTCTCCCAGCATGGGGATGGACACAAGACACTTCTGGTTGGATGGGGCTGAACTTGAGTGACAATGCGTGTTTGGGGTCTGAGCTAGCTGTCCTAGGAACATTCACAGTAATACTCATAAATGTAAAATGTCCTGATTATGTCCACAGGGCTTGGGTCTCCCAGCAGTTGCTTCTGGACAAGAACTCAAGAAGAAATTGTCAGGAAGGGGCTACCAGAGCCTGACAAGAGGAATGACAGAGAACTCACATGTGCAAGCTGTAAAATGAGATGGGAAAGGCTCAATGCGCGATGCATGTGTAAATGCACACGTATGCACTTGAGGGAGTGTGCATATGTATGTGTATGTACGTGTACATGTTTATGAGTATGCGCAAAAATGCTTCAGGTGTTCAGAACACTACAAAAAGGCTTCAAAGTATTGTTATCTGCAGAATTTATAGTTCCTGGAAAAGCAGCCCAGCAGGAAGAAAAAAAAAAAAAGGTAAAAGTGAAAGCAGTGGGAAGAAATTAGGAGGCACAGAACGGGTCCTTTTTAAATGTCTCCTGTGCTAAAGTAGACAGACTGCTTCACAAAAGGCTAGAGAACAGTGGTCTTTGAGCCAAAGCAGGGAGCCCAGGGAGTAAAGAGGAGAAGAAGAGAGAGGTCCTTAGTATCCTTCCCACTGTTTGAAGTTACTAAGCAAACACTCAGGATGGGCAGAGTAGCCTGGGACAGGCTCTGGAGCAAAGGATCAAAGTCAGAGAAACTTAGGGAGTTCAGATCTAGAATGTATGCAGCTACAGTACCTCCTGTGAAACAGTGAGAGATCTCAAGGACCCTTGTGTCTCCTGTTTGACCCTTGGCCTGGGCAAGGTCACTCTGTAACCTGGAAGGCATTGCAGAATTTGTCCCAAAGTAAAGGCAGTGGCCCTCAAGGCTTAGTAGGCACCAGAGGCTGCTGTGTGTCTCATCCTAACCCCAAGGCCTAGCTCAACAAACCCATGATGGGAGCTAGAATCTGCTTCTCTTTACACCAAGGACCACACATGAAGAACCAAGGCTGACAACTACTGAGCAGAGAACAGACCTGCCAACCAAGGTTGAAAGGGCAACTAATGAGTCTATGGGGATGGAGCATAGGACAAATCACTCTGAGAAAAAACGATTTAAAAATATTGTACTTGGAGAATAGTAAAATATCTAAGTGCCATAAATGGAGAAAAGGGGTCCAATAAATAAAAACTGATAGGAACTAATTTGAGTCAGGAACGGGAAAGCCAGGGAAGGGCTAAGGAAATGATTTAGAGTAACTTCTAGTCTTGTGGCTTTTCTGGAATATCCAGGATTTAAATAGTCTGCTGGATTTTTGAGCTTGGAAATTCCAGTATTTTAGCATCCCAAACTACATTTCCAGATGGCCGCTTAGTCCTAAAAGAAGCTGAAAAGATCTTTGACTGTTCATGACAACTAAGACATGGCATAACACAGAAGGAAAGCCATGGAGACCATGTGACCCAAAGCCCTCATCTTAGAGGAGTCCAACACTGGCAGTGTGGTAGCAAATGAACTGGAGGGAGACCCAGAAGAGCCACCCAGGGAGGAGGTGGGTGTGCCAGTTCCTCACAATACAATCCCCAGGGGTCTAATCAGTGCTGTTGCTGATGAATACAGTGCAGGGACCATGGGGACTGTCATGGTTCCCAACTCCAGGGGTTCCCTCCTCTGCACCTCCTTGTTCCTTGTTCTATTCAAACTGTGCCTATTGGGCTGTGCACACACACCTTGCCCTGGTATGCTTTGTGACAAGGCTCAGGATGTACTTTTCATTAAGGTAGATTTTAACAATATTTTCTCGCCCTTTATGTGTTTATTTAACCCTCCTGACAACTGTAAAACAGTGCAGCAAAGCTGTGACTCCTTTCCTTTTAAATGAGGAAACTCAAGCTCTGGAGGTATAGTTTGCTCAGGGTCACACAAAGGCAGAACAACCCCGTGGTGACAAATGCCTTCAAATGCAGTCCTCTTTTGAATCATCTGTGTGCCCTTGAAGACCCTACAAGCCATTCCTCACACTCTGGTCCCTCACTAGGGTAGCAGGGGCTACAATTTCATATTGTAGACTATGGACACATGATCCTTCCAGATCCTGGGCAGAAGGCATAAAACTAGGGCTTCCTACAGAAGGGAAGAAAGAAAGGGTGTGTGTGGACTCTGCAGGGCTTTGCAGTCTCCTAGACCAGCAATGCAGATGAACCACAGAAATGCTAAGGAAGTGTGAAAGGCTTCCCTGAGAACCACAGAGATTGAGAGCTGGGGGAGCAAGGGGCAGGGCAGAGGGCTGGATTTGAAGTGTCTTCACTGAGCTGAGGAGAACTGCCAAGCTGACTATGCTGTGGGGTTCTATGCAGTCTCTTCTCCAGATGTTACTGTATTTAACAGCTGTCTAGAAAGCTAGATTGAGATGTGATTATGGTTGCTGGGCTGCGTGTGCTCTGCTTGTTCTATCCAGCAGCCAGATCAGGGTTCCAAGTCTCAGCATGTGAGGATTCAGCAAGGGGCATTTGTTCTAGACCTCAGAGCTTTTCTTCATTTTAGTTTCTAAGTATGAAGTTAAAAAGGGCAATAAAAAAGGCACTTAAGGGCAAGTGTTTTAAATCCTTGTCAGTACTTGGATAGCAAAGAGGGCTGGTGTATGCCACTGTGTTTACTGGGGGATCTAATGAGCAGCTTTATAAGCAGTGATGACTCAGAGAAGATTGAAGTCACATTCGGCACACACAGCTCATTCCTATCTTTATATAGAAATAAGCACCAACTGGAATCTACTTCACCTTTTTAAAGGGGGTCCTTTCACCATCCTTAATCTATTAGTGACACATATGAACATGACAGTGTCCGATGATACTCTACAGTTTGGGATTTCCCAGTTCCAACTGCGCCAATTCCACCAAGTTTATACTTGTGAAACAAGACATAACTATCATAGTAAGAAGCCACACAGTCAGACAGCTGTACCCAGGAGCAGCATCTAAAGGAAACCACATGCATGTCCTTTGCTGCCAAGACACTCCCTAAGCAGAGGTCAGGGAGCAGCCAGCTTCACACGGAGTGGGAGTGTACACACTTGGTGAGGGCTGGGTCACGGCTCTGCTCACCCTGCAGCTCTGTTTTCACTCGTTAGGGGGCAGAGCTTTGAGCATGTGAAGCCAGGCTTTGAGGTGAGTAGCATGTGAGAGGTATAGGGAGCAAGCAGGAGCCACGTTCTCATGTCCCAGCTGGAGAATCTCATATGGGAATGGGTGGAATCACATCTTCACGCTCAACATCAGCCATCAAAAGACAACTGCACATCTCACACCCAGCCAGCTTCGGAGAATGAGAAGGAAACCTCTGCCCTTGGAGCAGTCACAGTTCCTCATCTTCACAGGGCTCCATACTGAAGAGAAACTTATTATGTGGGGATATCAATAAAAAACCAATCAAGAGAGATGGTTGTGGTAGAATGTGAGTCTCCCCATGGAGACTCAGCCCTTGGAGCCCTGTGTTCTCTTGTTCCCACAAACCCTGTCGGAGTTCTCGACAGTCTTCATAAGAATGCAAATGAGACAAAGATTCAGTTCTCCAACAGACCTTTAAAGTGTGTTAGTGCCTTATGTGCATAAATACACTTTGGTATTTGGACAAGACACTTCTATGTGTTTTATTTCCTCAGTGGTATTCTTGTTTTTCATGTGAGGAACCAGAGGCTCAGGGACATGAAGTGGCAACATGTAGTCGTCAGATCTTGTGTCCATACCTCAGCTCCAGATCCCAGATCCCTTCCATGAGCCCACCCGTCACCTGTGTGAGCACAGCAAGGTGGGCAGCCCTGGATATCTTGATTCAGGACCTTGACAACTTCCCCATCAACAAGGATGTAGAAAGCAGCTTCCATCCCACTTACTTCTGTTGACTGACCACTATCTCTCAATCTCTCGTGAACAAACACTTCAGCTGAGATCATGTTAACGAGCAGATCCCAACTCAGCTGGTCAGGGAATGCAGCAAGAGTCTGCATTTCTAACAACACCCAGGGCTGTGGTGCTACTGCATGGACTGGCCCTCTGCAGAGTCTACTCCACATGGGAGGACCAGAGGCATAGAAAGACAGGAAAATAAATGTACTTCAGCAGGCACATGGGTGACTGGCCTGGGTAGAAGAAACAAGGTCTCATGGGAGGTGCAAGGGAAGGAAAGGTTCAAAGGGTCGATTGACTAGAAAGCCCTTTCTTATCCGCCACTGTGGTCTTTAGAGGAACATGGAGCTGTTCTTTGTAGGGAACTCTCAGGGTATTGATGATTCTAAGTAGAAAGGCCAGTCTGTAGCTGATGCTCAGCTACATTTAAAACCCAGCCATGCAAGCCTTGACAAGATTGTTTGAAACAGGGGTTGGGGGGATGGGGGTGGGTAGGTGAGAAACTAGACATAGTTTGGGTTCTGGCGGAAATTAAGCCCAGACAAGGCTTAGGAATTTAACCTTCCTCCCAAATCTTTAATTCTGTAAGCCAGTCACAGGAGAGAATCATGGTCTTCCAACTATATTTTAAAATCTTATCTTGACTGGGCTGGGCTGGGATTATAGGGAAATCCAAGGATAAAGGTAAAAACTGCAAGTCAAGCAGGGACAGGCCTGGAGCGCATGCCAACTCCTGAGGAGGCTCAGAGGCCTCCTCCAGGGCTGCTCTAATATGACAGTTGGATATTCTGTTCTCCAGAGCAAATGGGAGAGGAAGATTATTAGCATCCAAGGCTGGCGAAGGACCTAAGGGCTCATTTAAATTTACCATTTCATAAGTTTAGAATTTGTTCTGGGGCAAACTTGAGTAGACCCCCCAGTCCAGCCCATACTTCAGGGAAACAGGTGTTCAGTGTAAGTGGCCCTGCTTAACCCCACAGTGTAGACTCCTTCCTCCACTAGAGGGAGAGTGAGAGAGTGATCATGGCCAGCAGGAGTCTCCTGTGCAGAGCTTTCTGGAAGAAGCATCTTTGGGGAAGGGTGTGAGCAGGAAAAGATAATTAGAGCTGGTGCCGGAAGGCTGGACAGGCTGTGGAGAAGAGGATAATCCCACAGGCAGAAGTTAGGCTGGTAGCCCAGTGGGGCTGCGGCACAAAGCCTCTTTCAACTGCAGCTGGGAACAGAAGTTTGCAAGAGATCTCTAGGTCCAGACCTTGTTCAGAAGCTGTCAGAAATTATAAAATAAAATTAGAACAAGAAAATTACACAGCGCTAGAAAGCCAGCCATAGGTTGTTCTTGACCATCTTAAATGAAGGCACACTCATGGCCCTTGTGTCTTACAACACGCGCCACCCCATTTACAGGAAGTTGTAGCTACTGCCTAACTCAGGCCAGGACCTGAGATGCCCCCCAGGTCCTTGGTGCTTTGTAAATCCCTCTCTCAAGCAGACATTCCCTCTGGGTAGTAGGGAGGCACTGCTCATGAGATGCATGAGAAAAAGCATATTTGACTCTGAGAGTTAAAGAAACTAGTGATTAACCCACTCCATTACCAAAAACTACCAAGATAAAGAAATGCAACTTACACAAGAATATTGTCTGCAAGAAGGGAAATTGTCTGTTCTGGGCTTAAGGCCCTTAGAGAACTGGGAGAAGCAGAGGAAGGGGGGAGGAGGAGTGTGAACCCTTCTCTGGATGCAGTGTGGAGGAGAAGGGGGTAGGGTTATGGATTACAGTGTGTGCCCCGAAACTTATTTCCAAGTCCTAACTATGTGACCCGTGCTTGTGACTGTATGCAAAAAAGGGATTTTTCTTGCAAATGTAACCGCTGCAAAGTTCTCAACATGGACCCTTCTTGGGTTCAGAGTTGGCCTGCTTCCAAAGTTGATGTCTTGTAGGAAAAAAGAGGGGAAGATATTCCACACAGACAGGGGGCTGAGGGAGCATCTGAGTATTGACAGAGACCAAGGCCAGCCTGCCACAAGCCAACGATGGGCAGAAGCTAGGGCCTTCCCCATAGGCACAGAAGAAATGTGGCCTTACATATATTTCCAACCTATAGACTCCAGAGCTGTGAGATAATAATCTTTATTGTTTAAAGCCAACAGGTTTGTGACAGTGTGTGTGGCAGCCATATGGCATGAATACATTAGGAGATCCCTGTCTGACTGTAGGTAAGGACCAAGGTATCATGGTACCACTTTCTAGACTCTTCATATAGGACTGCCCCCACCCCATGAAGCTTGAGAATCTTAGGACGTAGAGAATGCTCACAAACAGTAGAGCCATGCAAGGCAGATGGAAACTAAAGAGAGTAATTGGGACTCCAGGTCCAGATGCCACTGCCAGCCCATAAGCAGGCAGCCCCATGGGCTACCATAGGCATAGTGAAAGAGAAGCAGGGTCTGCTCTGAACACTTTGCCTGATCTCAGAGCCAGGGTATCAGATACACTATCAGTAATGAGGTATGTATTGTTGCCTCAGTTAAAGCATCAGGGTTTGAAGTGTCTCATGGTCAACTCTGGGGGCTTGTAGAATGAGTCATTTTTAAATTCCTTGAAAGGTCCTGGCTCTCAAGTGCCTTGTATACCCACTTTCTATTCTTCTCAACGCCTTCTCCTGCCTAGTCCATTTTAAATATTAAGGATTTTTCACAAAAGCCAATGGTCTTAGATGGGAACATTCAGTCTCCATGAAGCACACATCTACAAATTGCTAACCAGTGCATAGTACTTTGCCAATCTTTACCTCAAAGAAGGAATAAAAACTTCCCTGGTCAAGAAGAGCTTATTCCACAACACTAATGACTAGCAGGGGTAGGGGACACTCCTGGCAACCAGCAGGGCCTGGATGCATTCTCCATCCTCTTCTCCCAGTGCGGCTTCTAGGATGACCCATTTGTAGGGAAACACACAGACACTCACATACACCCACCACCAGCACTGTCACAGAGAGGTCCAGGCATCTGGGTAGTGAGCAACCTTCAAGCCATGGATATGAGGGAGATATACATAGATAGCAGACAGTGCCCAGCTCTGCAGAGGAGGCCAGAGTTTGTGCTTTGATGGCAGGAGCACTGCTTAGGCCCTACCATACTGTGACCTCTGTGCACCCAGCCACCTGTAGGGACAAGGAGAACAGGAAGAAGGCCACCATGCATAGAGAGCTGTGCTGCTCCTAGGAATAAAAAACAGCTCTGCCGACAGGTCCTCTGGGGTGATGGAAATGATTGCAGATGAACGCCAAGGAGCTCTGCTGCCCATGACCACAGATAATTGGACCCTGCCTCCAGCTCTAGTCAACAGGCTTATAGCTGAAAACATTCCTATTCAGGTTCCAACCTGAGCAAAATGTCAGCGAGGAATTAGGAAGTGCTTAACACAAAGCCCCGGGATGAAGGTGCTGGCTGCTCTCCAGCAGCCTCCGCCTGTGGATCAACAGCCAAACTGAACTGCCCTGCTGCTGTGCTCATCTGGCTAGCAGTGGGAGGATCAGGAAAACCTGGATTTGGCATACAAGTTCTTCTTCTAGCCCAGCTCACAATTTGGGGTTTGCAAAGGCGTCTGACTCCCTGGGCAAGAAGTTGGGCTGTGCCAAGAAGACACAGCTTCCTCTCCTCCAAAAACAATATATGCAAAACCCACTCACATCCCCAAACCCTCCAGGCGTAGGCACCTCTGCTCTGGCTTCTCCAGCTCCCCTCCCCGCAGGACAGGCTTTTCCTAAGATCCTCCAATTTCCAAAGGAAATGTCTGAGTACTTTCCACTGCCAACCGAATCAAACCAAGGCGCGGCACCCAGCACACTGCCTGAGCTGCACACCGTTGTTTCATAACTCCTTTTATGAACTCAAGTTCAGGTAAGTTTGTCCGACTGCTGGAATGAGGACTTTTGGGAAGCAAAGGGCTGCTAGTGCACTGACTGCACAGTGCCTGCTAGCTGTAGGCCAGAGCATTTCTCTTTGTTGTGAGTTCCAATATCTTGGCTCCTATGTTCTCACTCTCTCAACACATCCCACATCCACCAGCTGCCATAGGGTTTATCTCGTCTACAGAAACCTCTCTCCCTGCTTATAGTGAGGTGAACAAACCCACCACTTGGAAGACCCAAGTGGTTCCAGAGGGTTTCTAGTGTTAGAGTATAATACTGCATATCACCAATAGAAGGTATCAGGTGTGGACTGCAGTATGCAGGATTTTAGATGCTATATAACATGAACAAGCCACCTCTTTTAAAATCTGTACTCTATACTAGAAGTTATCTTCCTGTCTGCTTTAGGCATTTGCAAGAAGTATGCTAGGAAACACAGCTGTGCATAGGAGCTGTCTGCAAATAGATCTCCAAGGAATAAGGTATAATCCTCAGCCTGCTGCCGCAAGGGGCTTTTAAAAAATTAAACCTGTCGTGGAAAAATAGGCTGGTTCTCATCACTATGCACAGCCCAGGAGCAGTTATGTGGATGAAAGTTTTGGAAAGTCAAAGGTTTGGGAGCTGCTAGGTTGTTATAATGCTATGTGCTGTGGGAATTGGAGAGGACATGGCTAACTCAGTCCCCTGGGAGTATCACTTCTCCATCCATACTGACCCATTAGTTCTATAGGAGCAAAAGCTAGCCCTGAAGGATGCCATACCCTAAAAGCCTGAGCAGTTACCATGGAATCTTCAGGCAACTTCTCCTTGAGCAAAGGCAGATAGAGACAGATCTAGAATGCATTTGGAATTTGGAGGCAGATGTGAAACTGGCCAGAGACTTCCCTCTGTAGACTTCCATGTTGAGTTCTTAATGCTTAGAAAATCACTTTTATTGTTCTCACTCGGAATTTCTGGACAAACACATGATCATTGAACACAGTTGCTCAATCAGTTACCTAACAAGGAGGCAGGCTCCATGAAGCTCAGGGGTACCCAGAAGGGTGCAGGTTTTTCTCTGGGAAGTAAACTGCTGCCTCTCACCAATGCCCATCTAGAGCTTCTGCTAACCACTCCTCTGACTCCTGGTTATCATGCTCCTTGTTTAAAGCCTTCGTCCTAGTCCTGGCCAGACTGGCTTCTGCCTGAATCTTCAGAGCCCTACCAAGCTATGAATCTCCATGTAGGCTGGCATCTGGCTGGAAGCTGTCAATCTTCTGGCCAGCCTCTCATCATGGACAGATTGTAGCCCTGAGTATTCCTGTCATAGGATGTTTCTATGTCCCCTCCTCATCAGCAAAGCTGAGCCACAAGCCAAAGAGAAACTGGTTATCCAGCCTCAATACAGCTCCATGATGTGAACACAGCTTCATCCTCAGGTCTCATCACTGAGCAGGTAGCAAACTGACCAACACCAACAACCATCACACAAGGCCTAGCATGTCTGCTGTATGGGCCAGATGAACTTTGGTGGTGTCCAGGGACCAGTTGCTTTCACAGAGCTTCTTAGAGGATAACAGACATTAATGCATGGATGTTGCTCCTTCCTCACAGCACTGAAGGCCAGAGCTACTGTCCTGAGATCAGAGACCTGCAGTCACCACTTGCAAGATGAACACAATGTAAGGGCACAATCTTGGTCATTGCCAGATCATTTCAGATTTAAACTCCAGCTTCTCAGCTCAAGGGCACACTATTTAACCTGTAGGGCCTCTGTATCCACAGCATCTTAACAAGATGATAATATATGTGAATAAAGACTTTTGTGCACATTTGGCAGAGGAGATGATTATTTGTTGCTGGCTGAAATCCTTGGTTCCAGGGCATCCTGGGTGGAAAAGAGTTGGGATATTATAGGGTGTCAGAGCAAAGCTCTAGAGGAAGAAAGAAGTAAGGTTTCTCAACAGGTGCCATCATGCAGGCAAAGCTTTAAATACCTATAGCAACAAGAGGGAGACATGGCACTGATCAGTGGAAGTCTGTTTTCTTGCTGGCGATTTGAGTGTTTGTTCCTTCAGTTCTAAATGCTGTAAGTCAGCTGGTCAGGTCAGAGAAATGGGTCAAATAAACATGGCCTGGGCCCTATGGAATTTTTAGAAAGCAAGGAAGACACTCAGGAAGTGGTTAATTAGAAGTAGAATGAGAACTACAAAGAGGTGAGTGGTGTTCACAGGATTAGAACACAACCAGCTTCTAGACTGAGATTAAGGATAAGCTGTATGGAGCAAGGATTTCACTCTAGAGGTCTAAGCAAAGTACAGGCAGGACTATTATATGACATCACTAAAAAGGAAACGGACACTGACCAAGTTTATAGTGAGGAGATCTAAACCAGAGCAGGTATGTGACACAGCGCCGAGACACGGCATACAGACACAAGAGGGACCAAACACGTGACTCCTGATGCAGGTGTTCAACATCCCTTCCAAAGGGATGAGCTGATGCAGACTCTATTCATCTGGTCCCTTCAAGGCAGATGTTATCAAGAAAGTTACGGGGCAGCCTGAGTTCATATTCTGACTCTCCACTTTTTAGGAAGTGCTAGAAAAAAGTCTTCTATGACAAGCTAGAAAATGTAGAAGATAAGTTCAAAATCAAAGAGAAAATGTAAGCATTGATAGGCCACTTTACTGTTTTCTTAGAAGTAGGTATCCCGCCTGGCCACTGCACTGTCAGCTGTCATCAGCGTAATGAAGAGTAACCTCCTTAGTCTTCCCCAGGACCATGGAGGACCCTATGTTTGCTGGGGTCCTAGCAAGAGCAGGACCCAAGAACGACTATGCAAGTCCCCAGGACCACCTCCTGGTCCTACTGAGGAGAAATGCGGCTGGTTTTGATTTATATTTTGTTGTTTCACGAAGATTACAGTTGTGTCACTCTCATCACGGTTACCCTTTCGCCACCTCTAATTCCAGCACCATGATTCTATTATCCCTCTGGCTTGACAGTCTAATAGATGATTTTAATTTCACAGAAGCCTTCACTATGGCAGGATGACAAGGAAAGTATTGGCTATGCAGAGATCATCTAAAAACTCGGGCGATGACACACCAGCCCTCAACAGGAAAATGAATGCTTTATAGTCTTTCTTCTTAGCTTACCAACATTCCTCAAGAATAAAGAAGTACCCAGAAGGCATCCCAACACCTCCTATGAGCAGAACTTTCTACAGTCCTCTTAGGTTCTGAGTGCTTCTTCTGCAGAAGAAAATGTCTTTGGTTAAAGGGAAAGAAGTGTATACATAGCATTCAAGACCGTTCACCATGGCAACCTCGGCTTTAGAAAGCCCCTGTTTTGAAAGCACTGGTGACTGGGGTATCAGCTCCCTCCCAAATATATCAGGTTCAGACTTAATTGTGATTTAAAAAAAATTCCTCCTGGAGTAAATTATCATAACCAAACACTGCAAAAAATACTCTCATACACAATAATATTGGCTTTGAAAAGAAAGCCCTACACTCAGATGAGAGGCTCCTATCCAATTACCTGAATGCCAATTATCTCTGGCAGTGGCTGCTGGTAATTACCTAATTGCTTGTATGCTGGCACCCTTGAGTTGTGGTACATTTGATCCACTGTCCTAATGATCAATCCCTGAGCACCAAGAGATGACATCTCTTCTCCACTCACAGGGAAGTGGAGCCCACACAAGTCATTAACCAAAGAAACAGATCTGCTTCTAACTTAACAAGACCAAGAATAAATGAATTGAACTCTTCAAGCCTGTAAGTAGAGATAGGGGGTGAGTAGCAGACAAACAAAGAAACTAATATGGACAGGGTACTTCCCACAGGGACAGATTACTCTTACTGTATTGGATTTTGAGTCAGGGTCTCACTAAATTGCCCATGCTGACTTCAAACTCAGTTCATAGACTAGTTTGTCCATGAATTTGCAATTCTCCTGCCTCTGCCTTCCAAGTGCTGGAATTCTAAGCATGTGACACCATGCCTGGCTTTGCTACATCAAGTTACGCTTTGTTTTAATAGGCACAAAACTGTTGAGAACCTTACAGGGAACCCTTGGTGTTGTCCGTTTGGTTGTTTCCTTTTTGTTGCTGTTGCTTTGTTTGAAACAAGGTCTCCTACTATTGAGGTGATATGTTGCATATTTAATAAAAATTGTCTGGAATATCAGAGGACAGAATCACCCACAGCCAAGCCATGGAGGTCAGAGAGTGGTGACCCACACCTTTCATCCCATCACTCTCAAGATAGATATCCACACAGATCTGAATTCAAGGCCTAACAGCCAGTGGTAACACAGGCCTTAGTTCCAGCATTTGGGAGGCAGAGGCAAAGGGATCTTGTGAGTTTGAGGCCAGCCTGGTCTACAAAGCAAGTTTCAGGACAGCCAGGACTGTTACACAGAAAACTCAAAAAACAAAACAAAATGAAAGGCTGGAGAGATGGTTCTGTCCTCTGTTATTCCAGACTATTTTTATTAAATTTATGACATATCACCACACACTATAGCCGAGGCTGCTCTGGAACTTGCCATGCATCCAGGCTAGCTTAGTACTAGCAGCAATTTTCCTGCCTCAGCCTCCTTCCCAAGTATGAATCACTATACCCTAAATATTAGCTATTTTTTTAAATCAAAGAGCAGGGACTTAGGTGTCCAAGAGTGCCCAGGTAGTTAGCAGAAACCCTGCATTCAAATAGGAGCCTAGCCCTATAGCAGCACCTTTCTAAATACAGGTCAGTTAGCCCACTCACTGGCATACCACCAGCTAGACTGGAAGTCTCCCTGAGCACTTCCAAGTGCTCCACTTCTGTCTGGGACCTGGTAGGCTTCACAGCTTCTGAGTTCATTGATGTAAGCAAAAGTCATTGGGGATGTTTAGGAGGCAGCCAGGCTATCCCCCAAGTCAACAGGCACAAAGAAAGCTAAAGGATGTCACAGAGGGAAAGATTGAGTACCTGCTCCCCAGGGCTGGACAGTCATGGAGCACCACACCATTAACAACAGGTGCTCAGCCAGGTTCAGAATCTGCCAGTCAGTATCTGGGTGACCTTGGAAAGGAGAGTTTCTTTTGCACAGCCTCCTGATTTACTCCCTTGAGAAAACTCAATGACCTGGTAATGCCTTAGGCTGCTCTGAGGATTCCAGGGCTGACAGAAATCACCACAGGGGCACCCTCCTGGAGTTGGTGATATCTCATTCTTAGCAGTATGGAAACTCTGCCTGCTGAGGAAGACTTCACAGACTGCAGAAAGATGCTTGCTGAGCCAGCACCCTAGCCAGGCTTTGGAATGATGGTTCCACTCTCTTCCCTTCATAATTCTCCACAGGCCGCTCCCCTCAAAAGAAACAAGGATACTCACTCCCTGGTAATAGACGGACAGTCTCAACACAGCTCTACTGAGACAGTGAGTTCTACAAGGCAGAAACTATGAGCCGAGGCAGAAGACCCCCTCTGTGAAAAGGCACAAGGTGATAATAAAAATCAACTTAACCAGGCACCTCTGGGGTCCTAGGCTGTGTCTGTACGCAAGTGCTAGTGCTTCACCCTCTCCATCTTGTTCAGAATTAGAGAAGAATTAAGCAGCAGACTCAGGGTCCAAGCCAGTCTTATTTGCCTTGAAACTCACAGTAAGAAAAACAGAAGGTCCCATGCTGACTTGTCTCTGGGCCTGGCTCCGAATTTGCCTTTCATGGCTTTATAAGGCAAAATGACATGACAAGTCCCTTCCTGGATTGGACACTAAAATAGTGCTTACACCTGGGGAATGCTTAATACTAAAGGTCTAAGGCTTATAATATGGAAACTAGAGGAACCCAGCAGGCTTCGAAACATTTCTGCTCTGAGAATTGTCTGGGTTCTAATTCTTTTATTTCCAGGCAGCTCTCTGGCATTTCTGTAAACTGTCCTACATATGGTATGAGGGTGGTGAGGACAAGGGAAAGAGATGGGCTAGCCACTGGGGCACATTCTGGCTTAGAACTTTTGCTGTGCACTGGAGGACGGCTATGAAATGAGGCAACTCCCCAGACAGATGCTGAGCCGTGTCCTCAGAACTCTTAGCGAACAATTCACTTGGCTTTTGCCAACCTAGAAACAGCCACAAATTTTTTCACTTTGTCAGAAAAAAACTATAGCTAGAGGATAATTCATGCGCGTTATGTTCTCAGCCTCGCTGTCCCATGTAACCATGAATTAATTCGCAGAAGGACACAATGGGAGATGACAATGGTCGGGACGAGACGACAAGTCTCTTTTTCTTTTTCTTTTTCTTTTTCTTTTAAATGCAAAAGCAAGGTTTATTGAAAATTACAAGTTTCGACAAGGATCTTGGTCTGGCACACAAGTATGGCAATGGCCGGAGGAGGTGCCTGCTCCTTTGCAAGCTGGGTTTTTAAAGGCAAAAATCACAAAGTTATACATCAGTTGGAGTCTTAGTACAGATACAATTCTGATTAATCTTTGCAGGGATTTTTAGATTTCCCCTGTTATCTTAGCTGGCTGTTTGCCAAGTCCTTTTCTTTCAACTACCTCCTGGGTTGGGCCATTTCAGGCTATCTTCAGTCCTGGGGCATTCCATGGACAATTAACTATGATCAGCCTCCAGGCTACCTCTCCTGTGAGAACTTTGTCCCTTTGAAGATCTCAGAGTTGTCTCAAAACTGTGATCTAGAAGCTTTTGTTCAAAAACGGAGGTGCTTCTCTGGTTCTTCATCATGTGGCTCTTTGGGTTGTAGCTTGGTATAGATTTTGACTTTTTTTTTTTTTTTGGCTTTTTAGTCAGAGTTTCTCTGTGTATACTTATCTATCCTAGAACTAGCTCTGTAGGACAAGTCTCTTTTTCCAAGTAAAGAATGGCTCTTTACAGAAAGCTATCACTAAAATTCCTTTGGCTCAATACCAGATATAGAGGACCTCAGGATGGGAAGAAGGTTCACAGGTCAAACAGCTTGACTCTTCATCAGATGCTTGAGTTCCTCCCATGATGCTCTTCGCAGGGGATTAAGGGTCCCTAAATACCCCCAGGTCCACACACTAGAGTGTCACCTTCCCTTCTGTGGGGATCTAACACTTAAAAGAATGTTCCTAGACTGTCCACATCTCTGGTTCCTCCTCTTCTCCAGAGCTGTCAATCATTCTATAAGCATAAAAATAATTTGACCATGAGGCATCATTGGTTTTTGTTGTTTTTTTAAGACAGATTTATTTGCTCTATAATTATTCTAAAATAATTATTCCTCCAAATAACTCAAACCTTGTATTTTTCAACCCATATCACCAGCAACACTGGAAGCTGATTATAACTAGCTGACTTTCACAGAAAAAGTAATAAACGAAAAAAAATAGATTTTAGGAGAATCCACTTGGCTAAAAGTATCTCTATCAAGCATCCTATGTTCCTAGCCAACAGACAAGTGAGGGACACTTCTCCAGCAGTGTCTAGCCTACCCTGGAGGTTGGGTAGGTTGGGTGGGCAGGCTTCAAACCAAGGAGCTGGAGCATTCTCCCTGCCATTTTGTATTGCATGATGGAGAAAGAGAGGCTCAGAGGCCCATCTGTGTCCCCTTGTCATTAAATGTGCATGTGCTGCAGGTGCTCTGTACCTATGCATTGAGGACACAGGATGCTCTGGTGCTGCCACATCTCTGAGCAGGATACACAGCAATGCCACCCCAGGGACTGGAGCAGGAAGAGACCTACTGTGTATATAGCCAAAGGCTGGCCTTAACAAAACTTATATACAGGGACTCAAGGGCTGAGCTCAGATTTCTTTCTCTAGACTCTGCACAAATGCTCTCCTCTTATTCCTCTACAGCTGGCTCAGTCCCTGGCCATGGTTTCTCTGACTCCCCTTAGCTGTTCCCTCCTTCATTCTTGCTACACTTTGGGCAGGCAGGGGGTTATGATCACTGACTGCTTTAGCTTAATGGACTGCCATTATCCTGCCCATACAGTGCTTCTCTTAGGTTTGGGCACCGGAAGAAAGGAAGGCTTTGTTTTTCTTTATTTAGTCCAGTTCATCTAATGAAGCAATGAATCTTTCAGGGTCTGGATGGATATCAGGGGTTTGTTACACACAGACATGAAGATTTCCAGGTACAGACACTACACTTGAAGAAGCCACTTGACATTCTCAAAGTGACAATTCAGATCTCAGGCATGGGAAAAGGGAGGAGAGGTAGAGGGCAGAGCTCAGGGATTAAGTTTGTGTCACATGTGCGCAAGTAGGTGAACTGTGCTGAGATGTGCATGTATGAAGGAAGTTATTATATGGTATGGGCAGACATGGTCAGGAAGGATAGTTCAGCCTCTGGGTTGTCTTGCCCACGGAAGAGGCTTGAAGAAAGGGCTTTGTGACCTGGGGCTCTATGAAAGTACCTGAGACTTTTACAAAGCCCTGAGGATTCTGTGAGGGCCCTGAGGACTTCCCTAGTGTTCTGAGAATTCCAAGCTGGCCTTAAGGATTATTCCAGGATTACAAGAAAGAAAATAAAACATGAATTCATACTAGAAAGCTGAGGCAAAAGCATCAGAGCCTGTTGACCAGCCAGAGGTACAGGAGAGGGAGAAGATCAATATTGGCCATAAGCAAGTCCAGCACAAACCAGACAGCAACTAGAGCCAGGGACCAGGACAATGAGGGGCAGGTTAGTGGGATGGATGTGACATCACTATGGGCAACATCTTATAAAACTCAGTGAGTCATGATCCCTCTTGGTCTGCTGTGACCACGCCACAGTGTAACCAAAGGTGACATCACAGTGAAGTACTAGAAACTCAGTCATGAAGGCAGGTGTGAATCTTAGGAGGCTGAGGCAGGGGCATTGAAAGTTTGAAGGCTGAATGGTGAGATCTTGTCTTATAAAAAGAAGAAAAAAAACAATGAAAAGTCTATCATGAGAAACTATAAAAGGCAAGGAGACTACAGGAAGAGATGGCAAAACTCAGGTGAATTGATGTAAAAGAAAAACTTTAAGGGAAGATATTTTCTTTTCTTAAACTCCTCATTTCTCAAGTGGCTGGCTGGATACAAAACTTCAAACAACCAAATTCCATAACTATCTTTGCTGAACTCAAGTAATGCACTTTAATTTTTTTTTCATAGAGTGTCATTGACAGACAGCTAGGTAGTGACTTTATTCTGTGGGTCCCAATTACTGGGGATGCAGTGGACCTTAATCAGGTGGCTTATGAGTCCTTTCTATTGACGAGAAGCCATATTTTACCCATCTTTACACAATACAGGAAGGCCCAGGTGCTGACTGACACAGCAAAGCCTCACCACACAAAGGCTGATTCATCTTCTAGCCCAACATGCTTGCTTTCCTTACCACTGTAAAACAAAAGCTCTACAGAGCAAGCAACGGATGGGCCTGGCTCAGAACACCCTTTTCCTTGTAGAGAAAAAGCAAAAGGATTTATCCCAGCCCCAGCAATTATCCAAAGTGCATAGGAGGAAGCATAGAATGAATGGAAGCCGCGAGCTCACCCTCTTCCTCAGGTTGTAGGTAAGAATCAGGTTTCTGGAGAAGGAGTGGGAGAAGGCTGTGTAGAATTCTAGCACTTTCTGAAGGGCGTCCCTCTTGATCACATGTAGGTCACAGTAGGTCAAAGCCCTAACATTAGCACAGGATTGTGCAAGAGTGGCTTCCTTCCAGAACACATCTCCAAACACGTCTCCTTTCCCTGAGGAGAGAGAGTTGTCATGAGCACAGAATCAGTCAGGAGGGATCTGCAGTCACTGGCAGCATACAGGTTGGGCTCAGAGAAATAAAAAAGAAGTAACAATTTGAAACTTATAATATGCAATTCAAGAACCTTTAAGATAGTGTATAATTAATATATGGTAATGCTACATTTTTGCAAGGATGATGCTGGTCATCCTAGAAATCCATCACCTATTCCCATTATTCTTTGCCATGCATCATTTTCGCCATAGCACCACTCACAACTTGCAATTGCTCTGTGGCTTGTTGTGTACATTTGCACATAAGAACTGTGTACCCAATTCCCCTCAGATCACAATGCTTTATATGTTGTGTAGCAATTCTTGCTGAAGTAAAGTATTTCATCTCAGAGGGAAAGTTTCTTATGACTTGGGAAATCTTTTACTCACAAGTCTCAGGAAGTCCCTGAAACTTACCAGATTCATGAAGCTCCTTTCTCATTAGGATGTTGGTCAAATCCTAATCAATCTTATAATAAAAACTCAGAGCCAGATATTGGGGTAAATGCTAAAAGATCAGAGAAGCAGAGGAACAAGTCACTAGAGAAACTTCTCACTGCTACTGAATCCTCAGGCAGAAAGGGTTAGAGCCTGTGTCTAGACATCCTCAGATGGAATCCTCTATGTCCTTAGATAAAAGGGAAGGAAAGCACAGGAAAGGCCAAATTCCTGTCTCCTTCCACTTTCTATTCCTTTCTCTGCCCAGCCATATCATTTCCTGTCTCAACCTTCCTGGTGCTGGGATTAAAGATGTGTGCCACCACTGCCTAGTTCTGTTTCTCTTTTGGACTGGATTAATTTTGTATAGTCCAGAATGGTCTTGAACTCAGAGAGATCAAGACAGTTTTATGCCTCTCAAGTGCTAAGATTAAAGGTGTGTGCCATCTCTGCCTGACCTCTATTGCTAACTCTGTGGCTGGCTCTGCCCTCTTTTGTAGCCAAAGTTTCTGGCCTGCCCTAGCCCCAATGTCCAGATCTGCCCACAGATGCTTAGTCCCAAATAATCATACAAAGGCTTACATTAATTAAAGACTGATTGGTCTATGGCTCATGCTCATTACCAACTAGCTCTTACAACTTAACCTATTCTTATTAATCTAGATGTTGCCACGTTGGTCATGGCTTACCTGTCCTTTTATATATTGCTTCTTGGGCAGTTGGATGGTGTCTCTTTGACTCCACTCTCCTCTTTTATCTATGCTTAGATTTCCTTCCTGCCTCCAAGCTTTCTTGCCATAGGTCAAAACAACCTCTTTATTAACCAATGGTAATAAGGATATTCACTGAGTATAGAAAGACATCCCACATCACTCTGACCTTCAGGAAAACTTTATTTCTTAGAGGACACACGAAATATCACCACATAAGCAGTACAACTGTTAAGAAGAGGGGACTCTCCAGCCTGAAAGTCAAGCACAGAGCTCCAGGGTGGCCATTTGCATTAGCTGTCACCATGTTGGGGTAGACTTTGGTGGTCTGACTTCCTTTCAGCTATAAATGTTCATGTAAGTAATCTACTCATACTCTTGGATACCTGCAACAAATTCATTGGACTTTGGGGGTACCATTACTTTGGTATGCCTTCAGTTCCTTCTCTGAGGTAAATAGACATTTACTCATGTCTCCCCAGAAACTGTCACACAACATAGTAGGAGCTTGGTTGGTACTGATAGGCAAAGAGGAAGTTGTGGCAGTATAGTTGGTAATAACCACTGACAGCTCATGAAAAGGTTAATATTTATTAAGGGGTTTATATTCACTAATACAAAGGAGTAAACAGTGGGTGACTCCTGGAAAGATGGACTGGTCCATGTGGTGGAAGCTGATCTAGTCCTTCATCCAAGAGCATGAGAAAGCAAACAGGAAGAGAGTCAGCAAGTACCCAGTCTTAAACTGGCCTGGCTACGCCCCATACACAGGAGCCTCAAGACCCAAAGGTCACACCTCTAGGTCAAGGTTATAATGCCTATTTTCCACCACAGAGTAAAATTGGGCCATGAATCCACATCTGTGTCTGATATGAATAGCTATTCTGAAGATGAGAAGTGTGTTTGTATATGGACTTTCTCAGTAGCTGAAGAATGGGGGAGGTTTTATCTGGCTGAGATTATCTACCTAGAAGCAATCAAGTATGGGGTTCAGCCCCTCTCATACATGTTTCTGCCCTAAAGGTATATTTATATCATATATCCTATGTGTCCTCCACACCTCCTGAAATGTGCTCTTTACCTTGCTAAAATAAATGCCCTCTTGGTAGTATAAAATATAGGCAATTACATCTCTAATGTTTTCTGTCTCTGGTGTCATACAAGTGCATTTGGTTATTTGATACAATACTATAAAATGAATGTTTATATCCCAAATCTGTATGTTAAAATGTAAAGCCCCAGTATGATAGCACCAAGAAGGAGACTTTGAAATACAACTTATATAGATAAGAGTTTATGACTTACTCTCATGTCTGACCCCATGGCACCATAAAAGGGTCCCAGGAAATTCTCTTGAGTTATTTTTCACTTTTGAATATGCGATAAGAAGTGATCAGTCTGTAGCTAAAGAAGATGCTCATAAGAACCTGACTATGCTGTACCTCTGACCTTCCAAAATGATGAGAAATTCTGTTGCCTTTATACCAACTTTGTCCATGGCATTTTGTCACAGCAGCCCCAAATAAGACACGTAGGTAGTTGCCTTCATCATCATGGGCTGCTCCATCTCCTCTATCTCAGAGATATTCTTTCATAACTATGAATGTTTTAGCCCATGTCTATTGCAAAGCTGAATTTATTCCTGGCATATGTAGCTTGATCTTTCATGTTGCTTATAACTTTTCAGGGCAGGTAACCACAAATATGAATTCTCAAGGAGCCAGAGAGGAATACACAGGAGAAAGAAAGAAATTGTTAGCCAGACCCCCAGACCTAGGCACCCTTGGTGTTCAATCAACAGCCATTTTCCTGACAAAGGCAAAGGAAGCAGTTATAACTTGAGCTGCATGGGCTGACAGACTTTTTCTCTAATACCAAGTGTCTGTTTCAAGTCTATAAGATACTCCACAGTCTTTTCTAAGCACTTCTAAAATGTGAGCCAACACCTCCATCTCCTTCAAAACAAGCAGTTATGCATGGCTTAGGAACATTACTGCATGAGTCTCTGTGTCTATTGCTCTAATATAAAGGTGGGTTTAAAGATTCGGTATAAATAGGACATTCATGAGGTAATTTCCAGGTAAACAATGCCTGCTGTTATATTCCCTTGCCAAGTTCTAATTTTCGTTGTCTGTGATATGGGTGGCTAAGGCAGGGGCAGGGCAAATAGGTAGCAACTTTTCTGTGGGATACTACATGGTTGTCCTGGAAACAGGCTTGTTCTGTGGTGCTATCCAGCTCTGACCTCTGGGAACTCACCTGTACGTACATCCTACAGCCTTCCCACACTGTCAACCATGACTCATGTGCCCTTCACACCTATTTATTCTTGCTCTTCTAGAGAATGTGCTTCCTAAGAAGAAACACAGCAAATGTTTTTTTTTTTCTTAAAAAAACAACAACAGCAATGCTACTCATTCCTTCTGTGGTGTGGTTACAGTTGCAATTCCTTTGAGTAGGTGAATCAGGCCTAGGCTTAGCCATTGAGTCAACATGGCCTGGTGGAAATGGCTGACATTCTTGAATTGTGAGGCAAGGTCAAAAGCTAACGGCCTGGGTTTCTTAGAATATTCATCCCTGGAAGTCCTTATTTTGAAATATGATCAAGCTACATGGTCTCTCTCAAGTGAGTGTGCTGGTTCCCTTTCCAGGTCTCATCTAATAACCATTGCCACAGCCATCAGTTACATCAATTAGCCCCTGGTTGGTCCAGCCCAGTCAGGCCTTTGGGTGAGTACATAGAAACTACCTGTTTACAACAGGTGAGAAGCCATGAGACAATAATGAGTGTCTTAAATCAGGACATATAAAGAACAGTGACCTAGCAGCAGACACGTGAACATACAGATCATAGAGCTCTGGGCTGAGGAATGACAGAACATCACCAATCTTCCAAGCTCTTGCTGTCTGTCACCCCTTGTGTTTCTCTGAAAGAAGGTGACAAGAGAATATGGAGACCCTCTCAGTGGACAGGCTTTCCCATCGGTGAGAAACAAGGAGCATGTCTAACAGGGCCAACTTTTCCGGCCACACATTTTAAGCATCAAGGAGAAAGGCAGCATTATTACAAACTTTGCAGTTCCTACTAGAAGAAACATGTTATAATTAAGCTGTAACTACTGAACAGAAGCTGATTGGCAATTTTGTCTGTTTCTTATCAAGATTACCTCATTTAAGCAAGATCCAATATAGAAGCATTATGCTCCTTTAATGAAATTGGGAATCATTTTCTAATTATAGAAGAACCTGTAAAGTGAAATAATAGCTCCTTGTGTGCATTTAATAAATGAATTTAGCTATACAGTTTTCATTTATAAATTCTCTCAAGGGGTGCATCTATTACACAGAACATAGGGCCCCTGTGCTAGAATGGGACATACATGAAATGCATGCCTCAGAGACAGCAGCATCTCCTTCTGGGAAGTTTTCCACATGGTTGGGAGTGTTGGTGTTGTCTAACACGGGCTATATTTCCAACCTAAGTTCAAACATGTCTAACTGTACTTCCTATGAAGGCAGATGCTTTGGTGTAGATGATCTGGGGGTGAGAGCTGAGCATGTTGTATGCAGGATCTAAGGCTCCTCTAGCAAATGGCCAACTGTTTTAAGAAACGTGTAAGTCGTAAAAGCTGGCAAGAGCCAAGTGGGGCTTTTGCAGAGCCCATAGCTGCAGCACAAATGGCTGGGAAGAGACTTTCCGGGTCAGAGACTGAGAGACAGAGACCATGACAGATACTGTATACATTCATCCAGCTGTGTGACATGACCATACACTCAGAAACAGAAGGTATCTCAGTGCACTGGGCAATCAATCTGTTCAACCAGCCAGCTTACCAATCAGAGTGCAGAGTCTAGAACAGTAAAAGCTTACCATGTGACTTCCTAGGTACTCCATCCTAAGTGGATGTTGGGCTGGGGAGAGGAGGTGATGGGGAGTGACTGCCAGGACTCTAATTAGAACGAGCCAGTAGCAGCATGGTAATGAACCACCCCATGCACTCCCTCGGTTAGACACTGAGGCTTTTTCCTCTGGTGGTTGGGGCTGAAGAACACTTGAACACATAGGTGAGGCAGATCCCAGGGCTGAGGTTCACAGGGACACTGCACAGGAGGAATGGAGACTCTGTAGGCAGCTTGGTTCATGAAGGGTGAAGGCAAAGGGAGGAAGTAGAGAGGACCGCAGGGTCATTTCATGAGGTGTTTGGAGTAGGGCCCTGGAAGCATCAAACAGCCGTCCCTGGTGTTAACAGGCTGCAAGGAAGGGGTTGTGATTTGAACCCCATGGGTCCAGTTCACTCTGATGGTGAGTCTGGTAAGTCAACAAGCATGGGGAAGATGTCTTGTGCTTCCATGACTCCCAGTGACATGTTCTTTTAAATACTTCTCACAGGATAGCCTATAGCAACACAGCCTAGTTCCACAGCTGGCTCATCTGTTACTAAAGTCCCTAGACATTTTCAGACTCAAATACATCAGAACTCAGCCAGCCATCTATGCACAACTCTAAGGCAGAAAGTCCAGGCAACACCCTACTGAGGGGAAACAATAGGCTGGTAGGAGGCTGGACATCGGGGCCACACAGTTCCACCTGTTCCTGTGCAGCTGCATAACTGTGTGAGAAGGGGAGCTGCAACCTTCTGATACTTGGGGTCCCTACCAGAGCAGCTTCACTCATATCTTAGACCACTGGGGATCTGTGTACTAAAGAGAAGCCCAGGGCAGTGAGTTCTGTGGGTAGGTGTCCCTCTAGGACACCTCTTCACCTGCTTCAGGGGAGGCACAACTTCCCAATCTGAAGGTCAAAGCCCCAGTCACATGAGTCAGTCCCCTTGATTGCACTGACCAGCTTCCCTGCCCTTGACTGGCCAGAGAGTAGAACAATCTACGGGGTGCACCAGCACCTGTTCTGTGCTTCCTCCCAGAGGGCCACAGCCCAATCAGCTTATGCTCCACAAGTACTAAGGGCCTCCCATCCTGCCTCAGGCTGCAGGCGAGAGTAAAGAAGCTAAATGCTGACATCTTTTAAATAATGCTTCTCTTATCTGCAAAGCACTTCTTCTCATCTCATCCTGCAACAGAAAAATGTTGCTGCAGTCTGTGGCCTCTGTTCCATGTGCCACAGCTTACAGAAATAAGAACATACAGCACAGACAGACACACACTTTGCACATTCTGCCTCTGGCCTTCTGTGTGAGCTCAAAGCCAGGCTCTGCTTCACTGACCACTAAAGTGTTGTTGAGTGCTTTATCCTATTTCTAACCCAGTGAAGAAATTGGGACTGAACATGCCCAGGTGACCTTGACTCTAGGGACAGGCTTGATTCTCCTCCACCTTCCAGAATCTACTTGTAGAATTTTGCTGTCATTGTACTTTTTATAGGAGAGTTGCATCATCTTCAAACACCAGCTCTTTCCAGTTGGCATAAAAGTACCCAGTAATAACCCTCTGCCTCTGTGTTACAGATGGGACACTAACCTGGTCAGTGTCACATACACAAGTACCCATAAGATCACAGACAGGCCGCATCTGATTACCACCTAGTCTGCTTTTACCTCTGCCTCTCCCAGAGAGCCCTGCTTGACTTCCCACAGCTGGCCTCACCTCTTGCCATCTTTGCACGTAGATCAACCCAGACCAACAACTTGGCCTTGTAAGTCAGAGAAGGCCTGGTAGCATGTCATGGGGCTGGATGAAATGGTGAGGTCATTTCTGAGGTTAAGTTTGCAAATCAAAAGGAGGAAACTCACATGTGCATATCACAGTGAATAATAAAACCATTGCAAAACAAGCAGTACCAAGGTGTCAGGGAAAGTAGACTAGGCAGGATGTTTGAGAGCTCAGTGAGAAGGTAACGGAGCTGCCTACACAGAAGTTAGATAGACATAAAGGGCACAGTGGCTCTTGAAAACAGCAAGGTAGGGGTGGACAGAGACTCCAAGCTGCTTGGGTGTCTTATTCATCCTCTTCACTGTTAAACAGTAGTTGCCATGGTCTGTCCCTCCTCTGGCTATTTCATCCCATGAAATAAAGCACATTCTGTCCATCCCTAAGGATGGAGCAGATCCCACATTGGGTGGAGTATGAAGGCTGGTCAGCACCGTGATGGGTCTAATTCTGGAGCTCAACACTGGGAATTCTTCTTGGACATGATTGTAAAATATATTCCATGATAGCAGTGATACCTGGAAAGATGGTGTTTGGATTTGTGATGGCTAATACTGATAGTCAGCTTGGAGACATGATCGCCAAGGAGACAAATCTCTGTGAGAAGCTTCCAGATGAGATTAACTGAAGTAGACAGACCCATTCTAACTATGTGACCATCTGAAACTAAGGGGAAAGTCAGTGGATTATTCCTCACCTGCTGCTTCCCGGCTGTGGATCATGTGACCAGCCACCTCAGGGTCCTGTCACATGACTTCCCAGTGTGTTTCTCAGTAAGGAGACAAGTAACTAATATGCTGTTGGCTTGTCCTGCTGCATTGTCCTCTCTTGGCTGCACCTCTGCACAGATCATGCAGTTCCTTAGCTGCGCAAACCCACCCACCTGAAACCTCCTGCCCACCTCTCAAGCTTCTGTGATCCGTCTCCTCACCCTCATAGGGCACACACACCGCTCATCAAAAGTCAGCCATACCCCTGCTGCTGATCAGTCTAAACCACACTCACCATTTTGCAACATGTTGTGATGTTGTCTCTAATAAATTCACAGGTGGCTTAATTTTTATTCATTTTGTTTTATTTTAACTAATTAAGTAACTTTTGCATTTTACAGACAAGACTTTTCTGTGTAACAGCTCTGGTTGTCCTGGAACTCAGGTTTGCCTCCAACCCCCTGACTCTGCCTCCTGTGTGCTGGATTAATGGTGTATGTTACTATGTCCAGCTCTGGAATTTTAAAAAGGCAGCAGGGTGTGTGTGTGTGTGTGTGTGTGTGTGTGTGTGTGTGTGTGCGCGCGTATGCATGTGCGTGTGTGCGTGTGTGTGTGTGTGTCCACTGAAATTTATTCTGTGGCATTTTCATAAGCTCAGAGCCAGACCCTGTCTCCACCCCCTGGCTTCTCTAACATTCCACGGTCATGGCCACTTTTCTTGCCTCTAGTAGTCGCTTCCAGGCTCCTGAACACACTTCATAGGTGATGGTGCTCCCTAGAACCCTTCTCTGAACCCTACGATTTCCTCCTCAACCCCCACACCTCTGCTGGAGCGGGAACTCTTTTGGCTTATGCTCTGTTTTCATACATCTGCTCCCGGGTCTGTACCCAAGTCCTGTTCACTCTTCTGAGTCCAGGATCCACCGCTGGACACTTACTCAGCTCAGACCCGTACACCTGGGGAAGGAATGGGTTTCCTCCAAGGTAGCCCACCATCCTCCTCGATTGTTTGCCCTGACAAAGTTTTCTCTTGTTCCTTATACAGTGAATGAGCAACCTCTGGCTACTTTTATCTGTCATCTGCCTCTCCTCATGTACACAGCTGTGAAATCAGGTGAGGACACTTTTGCCTCAAGTGTCCTCCTTGATGGCTCCCTGCCTCTGACCTTGGCTCTCTAATTCATTTTCCAAGCAGCTGCCTGGATGACTTTCCTAAGCTCAAGTGCAATTTTGTCCCTCTTCTGTTTAACGCTCCCACAGCTCCCCATTACTACTCCAGTCGAGTCCATCTTACCAAGGCAAAAAGCCCAAGAACTAGGTCCCAGGCAAACTGAATTGCTTCTCATTACTGAATGTGGCTCCTGACCTTTGTCAGTGCTGTCCCTGGTTCGGATGACATTGTCCCTATTTCCCTCTCCACACTCCAGTCTCCAGCCCCAGCCAGCCGAACTGGGTGGAACTCAGCTCTGACATCAGCTCTGTCTGCAAGTCTTCTTTTACTCCCTGTGGCTGGGCTGGCTTAGATACCTGCTGCATGAATTCTCACAGCATCTCATTCTTAGCACTAATACAGCTCTTACCTCTGGCTTATAAGATATGTAGACTTGTCTTCCAGATGAGAGGGTCAGTCCCATGAGAAACCAGCCCTTTTGTTCACTGTGTGTCTCCAGCCCCTAACACCACAACCAGCATGTTTATGGAATAAAGAAAGTATTGTGAAGGTAGGTGAGAGGCACAGAGGAGAGTGAGGGATGAAAGGCCTAGGATGTCCTGGCTAAATCATTCGTGGGATATTTAATCATACTGTGTGAAAGGTGTCTTGTGATTGGTTTAATGAGCTGAATGGCCAATAGCTAGGCGAGAAAGTTAGGTGGGATTTCAACACAGAGAGAGGAACTCAGAGGGTTAGAATCTAGGCATTCGGGAGACACAGGCAAGAGACAGAGCAAGTTAGACATACAGGATGCAGGAGATATAAAAAGCCATGCGGCAGAACATAGATTAATAGAAACAAGTCAATTTAAGTTATAAGAGCGAGTTGGGAGTGAACCTAAGCTAAAGTCCAAGCTTTCATAATTAGTAATGTCTCCATGTCATTATTTGGGGGCTGACATTCCTAAAGAAAGTCTAACAAGAAAGACCAAATGCACTGGATGACTTTGGGAAGATGACTAGACCCAAGTGTAGAGCCCATGTGTCAGCGGCTGCCTTGTCATCCTGACTTGCTGAACTGCTTAGAAATGCCCCTTAGTTCAGTGTGATTCATCATCCTGCTACACTGAACCTTCACAGGCAAGTTTACAATGATAAAAATGATGCATGTTAGAAATTACCTACGAGTAAGGCTAGAGACTAGGGATGAGAGAGGATAATAGCAGATTATGAGAAATAATAAGTCATGCTATGACAGAGCACTCTCTTCAAAAGCATAAAGCCTTTGTACGTGTCCCCAGCCTCCCTCACACAGTGATGGCATGTAAAGAAGACCGGCACCCCGACTGAGTGAGGCCTTACACACTGAAGTTCAGTTGGAGCAGTGTCTTAAAAGTACCAAGATGATTTCCTTTCTGCTCATCACAACTGCACTAAGATAAAATTTCTTAGTCAAGTGGCTCTTCACAAACGAGCAGACCCCAGAGCTTCACCAAGAGCAGGCAGAAGTTACCAGGATCCCTCCTGGTAAGGTTTCAAGAACATAAAACTCACTTTATTGTTCCCCATCTGGATATTTATAAAAGAATAAAAACAAATTATAATAATTATTTAAATATATTTGAAAATTTAAAATTATGGTGACCATTAAGAATGTCTCTGCTAAGATCTTGGTTCACCTTCCATTTTTCTATGTATGCATACATTTTTATGTAGCTAAAAATATGTATGCAGTCATGTAGTAAATTCTTTTCTTATTTAAGCTATTTGAAACATTTTGCATGCCAGCAAATTGTCTCTATATATTATAACAATTTCCCTAACTAACTTTAACTTCTGATATAACCAAGTCCTTTGTCTGGACAATTAAGTTACAGAAATTTCATTCAGAATGATTAATTATAGTAGATAGAACTCCTCATGTCTTCAGGGACTGTAACTTAACTTTAAAAATTACTTAACAAGAAGTAGAAGACCAACCAATCTACCCCTACTCTCTCAATGACATGATGTGGGCACTACTTGATAGAAATGCTTGGTGTTTTAAAGTTGTAGGTGGCTCATATTTCAGGTCCTTGCTAGGAGTGTAGGTAGAGTCAATGTAACTTCCCCAGGTGATGGAACAGCTAGCTGAGTACTGATGCTTGGTTAACACACAGAGACCCTTGAGTTGGTCACAGGTAGATGTGACAGTCCACCCAGTCCCTGTGCAGGGATGCCCCCCAGGGACGGAAGAGTAGTATGGGAGTATGTGTCTCCCTACTCCAGCTCCCAGGAATCCTGGGAGATATCTCTAGGGAGGACTTGGCTTCAACATCTCTGTACAGCAAGTGTTCATTTTATTGAGGCCATGGAGGTGGATGTAAACCTCTGCTAGGTATGCTATTCCATCCTTACTGTCTGGCTAAGGACAGTTCCAGGGAGGGATCTTGGCACACATAGAGACATGCCATTTTCTCCTGATTGAACAGCAAAAAGCAAAAGAGCACTGCCAAGACATCATTTTGAAAAATAAAAAATTATGTTTAAAAATTATATGCCAGCACTGTCTGGGAAATGTCAAACGATGCTGACTTTCTCAAGATTGGCTTGAAATTTTTTAAACTATCATCTTGAAAATATCATGTGCTTCTTTATTATTTGTGTGTTTGGTATATGAGTGCATATGTATGCACGCATGTGTGTATGAAGACTTGTAGAGAGCAGAGATCATGCCTACTGTATTTCTCTACTGCTTCCTGCCTCATTTTTGAGACAGAGCTACTCAGTGACTCTGGGACCCACTGACTGGCAAGCTAAGCTGATCACTGAGCCTCAGCATCTCTCTGTCCTTGCCTCTTCCACTCTAGGATCACAGGTGCTGGAATCTGAACTCAGGCTCCTGTGCTTACACGGGTTCTTTACTGCCTGAGTCATCCCTCCAGACCTGCATGTATTCCTTTAAAGATAGCTTGAAATGCAGACAAAGTTAAAAAGAAAATGAAAATCTCCTGCCTCACAAGCATCTACCCCAGCTTTCTCACAAGGATACTCACGGAGACACTTGGTGTGTTCTTCTCCACATAACTAGAATCACAATATATTTGAATAATATTTGACTTACCATAAACATTTCCAATATCATTTAAAATTCCTTATAAGCATTCTGAATAGCTATACCTCATTCCTTTAAAAATGCTCTCAAATGCTTGGTCATTTAGGAAAGGACTCATACATTCTGCGATGGATTTCCTTTTTTTTTTTTTTTTTTTTTTTCTATTTAACATTTTTGCTGTTGACTGGTAAGTCTCTAGCTTGAGACCTGGCTTCCTTTCCTGGCTCTGACCCACCTTCTTGTGCTTGTTCCAAGCCCACCTTTTGAAGCAATGTTGACTACACCATATTGTAATGTCTTTGGGCCTCAGGATGGGTGCAATCGATGCTTAGTGCTTTCTGTTTCATGACGTCTTCTTCTCCACTTACCATCATTGCTTTTCTCATCCACTTCCTGATATTAGAATCCCCGCTTTGTGTTTGCCCCATTACATTCTAGTATCAACATTTACAAACTGAAAGACTGTTGATGTGGGATGTCTTTCTGTATGCTGTTAATAAAGGAACTGTCTTAGCCTATGGCAGGCATCTTAGAAGTAGGCGAGGAAATTGGAGCATAGATAGGGGAAGGAGGGTGGAGTCAAGGGAGACACCATCCAGCCACCCAAGAATCAGCATGTAGAAGTAACACAGGTAAGCCATGGGCCACATGGCGTGACAGATTAATGGGTTGAATTAAGATGAAGGAGCTAGCTAGCAATATGCCTGAACCATATGTCAAACAGCATGAAATTAATATAAGTGCCTTTTGGGGGGCCTAAGCAATGGCAGGTAGGTCTGAACCTTGGAACTAGACTGGGCCAGAAACTTCTCATTACACTCTGTCCTAGTTTGTTTTCTATAAAAACACTGACTGACAAAGGCTTGAGAAAGAAAGGGCATATTTTGCTTGTGTGATCCCGTGGTCACAGTCCAGCATAAAGGGCAGTCAGGGCAGGAACTCAGGCAGAAGACTGATGGACAGCAGGAGAGCCCATGGAACAACACTGCTTACTGCCTTGTCCTGTAGCTTGCTCGGCTTGCTTATATATCCAGGAGCACCTGCCCAGGAGTGGCACCACCCACAGTGGGCTGGGCCCTCCCAAATTAATTATTAATCAAGAAAAGGACCCATAGACTTGCTTACAGGCCAGGCTGATGGGGCATCTTCTCAACTGAGGCTCCTTTTGTGTCAAGTTGACAGAAAACTAACCAGGACATCCTCTTCCTGATGCTTCACCCATCTGCACCTCCCGACTAAGTCTGACAAATTTAGCAAATAAAATATGTAAGTCCAGTTATAACTGAATTCTAATGAATAAATAATCTCCCTCAAATTGCCTCTTAAGCGATCTTTGGGAAAAACTCATGCTAATAAGTATTCATTATTTCTGTGAAATTCAAATGTCCCTGGCAGCCTTCTTCCATCCTTTCTGAGTACACCCTAACAGTTCTTGTCTCTGTCATTAGCTGCAGTGTCCCAACAGTTCCCCATCCCTCTGTCCAGCTCATTAGTGCTTTGGGGTCACAGCTCTATGGCATGCCTCACTTACCAGTGCCTAGTTTTTCACAGTGACACAGTGTTACCCACACTAGCCTTGAAGCATCACAAGGTCCTGTGTCTTATCACTGTCCTTTGGGGCTCTGGGTTCTAGCTCAGATGCTGGCTTTGAGGTTATGTCACCTACCACATAAGCCCCTTCCCATGGCTGACCCATGCCCTACCTCACCTGACCACATCTGACTCCATCTTTCCAGTCACCACCAAGGCAAAGACCTCATGGTCTTGTCTTTTGAACCCTAAGGAAGTTCTTCTACCGAATCATGGAAAATAGCACAAATGTTGAAAATCAGCAACTTCATATGGTTGAAGCAAAGTTCATAAAAGGCCCCTGTCTAGAGGTCCTGTTTTATTTCTTTCTCCATGGCCATCACCTCCCTCTACTCCACAGCCAAGGTTGAAGATGTCAAGCCACAGATGAAATGACAGTCAAGCTTAGTGGCTCTGACAAGGTACAGTAGGGCTAGCAAAGCCTCGTACACACTGAAGTGGGAAGTTCTCACCCAACAAAAACATCGTGGCTGGCAGAGCCTTGTAGATACTGAAGCAGGAAGCCCTGACCTGACAGAAACATCGTGGCTGGCTCCACTCACACTGGCCTGATCCCGCCACTCACATCCCCATCTGGTGTTCTTAGGGGCCCTGCTGCTTTGTTACCCCAATGCCCAGCCTACCACACACTTCTTGGGGCCTCCTCAGCATTTATTTCTGCCTCTTCTGCAAGCAGTTACTAGCCAGCTTGCTCCAGGAGAGCTACAGAATGATCGATCTGTGCTCACTGTCACTAAGCATCTGTCTCAGATCAACATGCCATTTCTCTAAGACAAAGGCTTTCTTTCTTTGTCCTGGGATAATGATCACACCACCATGACCCTCTACGACAGCTGATGCTGCCTTAATATCCAACCAAGAACAATGGTCCAAAGAAGCTCTTTATTCAGGCAAAGGCAAGGTGGTGGTAGCCTTTCAAGTCAGCAACTGAGAGAAGATGCCTTGTCAGCAACTGAGAGAAGATGTGTTAAAAAGTTCCTCTGTGAGCAAGCACTAACCTGCATGCTTAGCAGGGAGCTACATGTAATCCTCAGGCCCTGGGGACAGGACTGGAAAAAGACCTATGTCTAATAGGTCAGGCCTGCCCTGCTCTTAACCCCACACTATTCTCTTACCCCTATCCTTGGGCAGGCTCAGGGACATCCAGAGGTTGAAAATGGATTCCTCTAGCTGAGAGCTGTGCCTACATCTGCAAGAAGCATCATGTGCCCATCCTGTCTCCTCTTTGTCCCTCCCCTCTTGCCATTCTGCCCTCAGTCCTGTTGACACTCCAGTATCCATGGGAAGTCCTTTCCCGGTCCTCTCCATCACACTACACTGGCCGCCCTACTCTGCTACCTGGGCTCGGATTTCCCTTCCACCACCTGTCCCCCAACCCCTGACATCCCTCCTGGCTCGCTCCATGCCCTGAATGTATGGAGTCAATGTTTTCATGTCACTCTCTGTCAAACTCTCTCTCTCTCTCTCTCTCTCTCTCTCTCTCTCTCTCTCTCTCTCTCTCCTGCTCCTCTGTAACAAAACTACTAATAGACAGAGAATTAGTCAACTATCAAGTGGCTGGCTTAGAAATACATGCACACAGGAAGCACTGGCAGAATCAGTGGGTTGCACTTCTGTGCTTATTTGTTTATGTGCACATGTAAGGGCAGTGGTGCAAGACCAGGAAGAGATCGGGTTTGCAAGGGAAAAATAGGAGCGAGAGGAGGAAGTAGGGACTGGTTTAATTACATTAAAAATAAATAAATATCATAAGGCAAAAATGCATATTTGAAAAGTGAAGACACTACATTTGAGAAGCCAGTGACTTCTGAGAGAATTCAGAAGAAAATAAGGAAATGTCCCAGCAAAATTAAGGCAGAGGAGGGATCGTAAGAGAGTCCTTCCTACCGTGATCACTGCCGTCAAGGGACAGCATGCTTTCAATCAGAGACTCTCATGGCTCATGGGGCCACACGTTGAAATTGTAACCTTTGATCACATCAAGAAACTTACTAAGTTACCATGTTCAATTTTTTTTAAGTGAAAGAAAATAGACTCTAATAGAAAACATTAGCCAGCATTTCCTACAGCATGACAAGCTCTGAGTTTTACATATCACTGTGAGTTCATCTGTTAGCAATGTAATTAGCATTTTATATCTTAGCTGCTGTCACAAAAGGTCTAGAGGGTGTCAGTGAGGGAGATTCTATTTGGGGCATATGCTGAGCCTGCTCAGTTATGAATACTGACTGACCCTTCTCTTTGCTCTTGGACTCTGCACTAAAATTAAGCAGAAAATGGAGATGGGAGTGTGCGATTGAAGGGAGAAGTACATTAGCAAGTTGTAAATGCATGAACTGGCAATGGGAGACCAGAGAGCAAGGGCAGGGTCGGTGGAGTCCCAGCGTGTTCTCCATAGCCTTAACACTGGCTTAGTCCCCTCCTTAGTGGAGCACGGAGCACTCAGGCCTGCTCAGGAGGTTCTCATCCTACGATCCCACGGAAGTTGTCTTCATCTTCATAACAGGGTGGCACCCCCAGAAGCCAGGTGCTCCCCATACAGCTCTGGAGGGCTGGGGTAAAGTTTAGTTAGCGCAGCACCCCACTCATGGCAGTGCCTGTTCAACCATGCTGGGTCAGACTAAGCTAAAGGGTCTCAGAGGACAATGACAGTCTAGATTCCAGTCCTGCTTGAGGATCAAACACTTTGTAAGAAAAAACTGATTGCAGTTCATTGAGCAAAAATTACTCTAAGGAAAAGGGAAATTTTAAAAAGGTCCAAGTGTGTTTCCAAGGAACAAACAGCTTGGAATGTTGTATGCCTCAAGGCCCAAAGGACAGGTTGACTCAAAGAACTTGTCATATCCTTTTATAGAATAAGAGTCTTTTGGCAAGTTATTTAGGATGTTGATGTCAAGCCTGGACTTACTTTTGGGGCCCAATCTGGCTCTTGGGAAGCATAGAATAGGCTTTTTTTCTCCTAGCCTGGAAATCTTCAGAACAACCAAAATTTTAAAACCCAAAGCTGCTGAGCTATATTTGAGGTCCAACCAGACTGCTAACTGGTGCAGGCAGGATGCCCAGAGGGCTAGATATGGAAAAACAATAAAACCAGTCAAATCAACCAGGTTATGCGGCTTCTGCCTCAAAAGGCTAGCATCAGTGGGAGGAAGAGGAGATGATGAGGCCATTTGCCCTTCTCATCTCCAAGTCTACTGCCTGAGTCTATGGTGCAGGTGTCTGTGGCAGGGAATTAAAAATCTCTGCTCATCACTCTTCCCTCCAAACCCAATCTCTCATGTCCCTATGATGTCTTGATGGGGGGAGGGTATATTTTAGGGTCAGGTAGAAACCTGATGTAAGGAAAACTCCCATGAATCTACAATGATGACTCTAGCTAAGACTCTTAGAAGTAGTGGATATGTAGCATGAACTGTCCATCTCCCTATAATGAGATCGTAACTACTCCAATTGTTACTAGAGAACCTTCATCCAGTGACTGATGAAAACGAATGAAAAGATCCTCAGCCAACCACTGGGCAGAGCTCTGGGAAGAGAGAAAGGAAGGACTGAACAAGCTGTGGGGTCGGGGAGGTGTCAAGGTCAACACAAGGGAACCCATAGAAACAATTAACCTGGGCTCATAAGAGCTCACAGACTCTGGATGGACAGACTTAGGGAGCCTGCATGGGACTGACATAGGCCCTCTACATAGGTGTGACAGCTGTGTAGTTTGATCTACTTGTGGTAGGAACAGGGCCTATCCCTAATGCTTTGGCTGGCTTCCAGGAACCTGTTCATCATACTGGGTTGTCTTGTCCACCCTTAATATAAGGGGAGGAGCTTAATCCTACCTCAATTTGATATGTCATGGTTTATTAACACCCCCAGAAAGCCTGCCCCTTTTTGAACAGAAACAGAGAAGGGGGAGAGAATGGGAGAAGAGGAGGTAGGGGACACTGAGATCAGGATGTAAACTAATGAATAACTTTAATTAATAATAATAATAACAATAAAATCTTTGATCATAAACACACAACTAGATAGTACTGGACCTCAGAATGGATTTCCCTAGAAGGGTAAATGATAAGTGATATGTGAAATTGGTGCAAGATAACCCCAAAGGGTTATCTCAAATCCAAATTCAAAAGCTTGCTCAACAGTTTTTCATAGTCCTACTTTTCAAGAATCCTGACTAACCCAGGGCCCTCACTGGTGAATCCTGGCTAACCCAGGGCCCTTGCTGGTGAATCCTGGCTAACCCAGGGCCCTCACTGGTGAATCCCGGCTAACCCAGGGCCCTTGCTGGTGAATCCTGGCTAACTCAGTGTTCTCACTGGTGAATCCTGGCTAACCCAGTGTCCTTGCTGGTGAATCCTGGCTAACCCAGTGTCCTCGCTGGTGAATCCTGGCTAACCCAGGGCCCTCCTGGATTAATAAAGGTATTTTATAGGATTACTACACAGGCTAAATAAGGATCCATCTTTACTATACCTGGCACCAATCAGATATCCATAAATGGTGATTATACCGGTGATGGTTTGTCCCCTTAGAGACATATCCAGTGAACAGCTATTCTGCAGCTGCTCAGAAATTTTCTCCAAGGCCACTGATGGTCAACCTGTCAATACCATCATGTCTGTCCCTTCACATCTCTTATTGACATATATGGTAAACTAGCCTCCCTGTAATCTAAATGAGATCTCCTACCATCCCCGCTAACTTCTCCCTCTCCCAACAGCAAACCTGCCATTGGATTCTTTAAATTCTACTTTTTCCCTCAGTGAGATGTGCTTCTCTCCATCCATCCTCATCTTAGTTCATTACGCCCCCAGATAACATGGCTCCAGCCTGTTTTCCCTGCTCCTGTGGCCCAACGTCTCTCTGTTGTCATCTCCAAACATACAAACCTGATGGTGTCTTTCCCTGCTTTCAATTCACCACTGCCCCCCCAAGGTAAATTTATACCCTTTAATGTGGTTCCTGGAGCCTTTGGTCCATCAACTCTGTCCCAGATCCACCTCTCACTGTGGACTTTCTGTGTGTTCATGCTACACAAAGTGGCTTGTAGTTTATCCTGTGAATCACACCTGCTTCTGCCATACAAGTTTCTACATCTTTTTGGAATCTTTCCTTTACACTGCTCTATGCTAACTCATTTGGCTTCTTCGTGGGTGTCATTTCATCTAGGAAGCCATCTCACTTGAATCCCGAGTGAGATGCCCCTCCTGCTACATACTGAATAGTCATTGGTATATCATTGGTATATTCATCTCTGCCAGTAGCCCACAGCCCTGGAGGAGAAAACCTCAAGAGTCTTAAACAGAAACTGGTCCAAAGCAGGCACTCCAACATTTGCTGGATGGATAAATGGATGCTAGAAATAAACCTGCCCTGAGGAGCAATCTCTGGTTAAATGTGGCTGTCCAGCAACTAAGACAACCCCAAATATAGTATCAGGAGTGCATGGAGAATGGACAGCACATACCTAGGATGGCCACCACCTCGTCATCCTGGATCACTTCCAGGGAGCCTGAGACCACGAAGCAGAGGCTGTCCACACTCTCCCCAGCATGATAGATGAGGTCCCCCGGGGCACAGTGCACTGTCTGGAACTCCATGGCCAACGCTCGCAGGCAGCCATCGCTGGCCAGCCGGAAGGCAGGGTGTTCCTTGAATACTTTGCGGTTCAGGTGCACGCAAATATCAGCTCTCATGTCCTTGGGGCAGATCTGCAGGACCTGGCCAGACAAGGAAGGGACAGTGTGAGGACCATTCCACAGTCTCCTTTCCTCAGCATTCTGGGCACAGGGCAGCACCCAGGAGGCCAACTGTACTCTTATGCTTCAATGCCATGGGAAATCCAAGAAGCTTCTAGATTCTATATTAATCTGCTGAATGCTCAAGACAGGTCTGAAGTCAGGGATAGGAATACATCAGGCATGAAAAAGGCCTCTCTGAGGAGATGGCATTTTTTACTGACAGCTTCAGAATGTGTCAGAGTGAACCATTTGGCAGTAGAACATTCCAGCAGAGTAGCCAACACAAATGCTCTGTGGGTCTGAGTAATTCTCCACTCATCATGGGGAGGGCTAAGGGACATCGTGCAGAGAAAACACTGAGCATGTGAGATGCTTCTGAGTCACTGACTGTGACCAGGGACACAGATCAGGAGGCTAATGTCAGTGAGAGGGATTAGGGAGCTTTGACCTCGGCTAGGGGGTGGGAGCAACACAGGGGTCAAAAAGGGAAAAGTGAGGAGGGCTTGGACTGGGCTGGTTCAGTGCAGCCAGCAGGAAATGGCCATATTCACATTATAGCCACAAACAAGCAAATCATATATATACATAAGTCTAAGGGATACAACATGATACTTTGACATGCGTACAATACATAAAAAAGGTGATCAGTTTATCCATCTCTTTATATTCTTATCATTTCTTTGTGTGGAGAACATTCTAGATACTCTCTCTGGCCATTTGGAAATACACAGTAAATTGATTAAGAGGTACAAAATCAGAAGTAGGAAAAGAGCCTATCATTCTATAACAAAATGGGGTTACACTAAACTACAGAGGGTATTATGATGATATAGCTGGTGTGACTTGCTGATGGAGTGAGTATGGAATGATATTTGAAGAGACATGAGACCTGTCCAAAATTAAGTCAGTCAAAATTCCAGCATAGATAGGAGAGGTACTCCTGAGTCCCCCACCCTTGAGCAGGTATTGGCATTTGATGGCTTCGAGAAATGGAGACTCAGTCTTCTTTGGAGATGTGCCCATTGGTTGATAATCCATGCCCCAGTGAATGGCCTCACCACCCATTTACACACATTCATTACTAGTCAGACTCAGTGGGATGATGATGATGATGATAATGAATAACACAACAACACCACACATAAAGTTGATGAAGAGACAGATTAGTGGGTCTCCGAGACAGTTAGAGGAAGGTAGTTGGGGTAAATAAGATAAAAAATATTATCCACATACATTAATTTTCAAAGCACAGATATACTTTACAGAAATGAGATACTTAAAGTCACATTGTTCTGAGTGCTTGCTGTTTGCCAGACATGGCTCAGCCAGTTAACATTTATTTGCCAAGCATCCAGGATGCACCATTCTAGGTTCTAATAACATGGTAGTTAAAAACAAGTAGCCAATGGTGGCACACGCCTTTAATCCCAGCACTCACTGAAAGCAGGTAGAGGTAGGCAAATCTCTGTGAGTTCAAGCCCAGCCTGGTCTACAGAGTGAGTTCCAGCACAGCTAGGACTCTTATACAGAGAAACCCTGTCTCAAAAAACCAAACCAAACAAACAAGTAGACAAAATACCAGCTCGCATGGAATTTACTGTCTGGTACAGAAGAAGCAAAAGACAAGCAAAATAAATAAAATTTGGTGGCAATTGCTGAGAAGGAAGACAGGAGAGAACAGGAGTGTAACTTTGCATTTGAAAGTGTGTTTTCTAACTTGGTTCCCACAGACACTCTGGGATGGATGTGCTTTTAATTCTATCAGTTCAGATGAGGAAGCTCAGACACAGGGAAGCCCAAACTTTCCCAGCCAGGAAACAGCAGATCTCGGCTTTCACACTGGGTGGCTTGGCAATGGAGCCTAGTTACAGCCTAATCAGCTCCTGTGTCTGCTGGTTCCGCACAGCTAATGGGCTGCAATTGAACTTCCAGCATCCCCACCCCCACTCAGGGTACTGAGGGGAAACCCAGAGTTTTGCACTTGCCAGACAACCCCTCTGCCATCTGCTATGTCCCCAGCCCTGACGTGCACCATCTAAAAAGCAGAGCAGGAACAGCAAGCTATGTGAATCTCATTTTTTTTTTTTTGTAAACAATTGAAAAATTACCGAGCTTTTCAGAGCAAGCAATATTTCTGTGGACTGAGTGTTTGCCGGAAACCACCGCACAGCTTTCTGTGGCAAACATAAGGAATACAATTTCCAGTGGTCTTTTCCAGAGAAATCAACAGTATTTTTCAATTTTTTTTTTCCTGTTCAATTCTGTGAACTAAATAGGCATGAAAGCAAATGTGGTTGTTCAGTGGCTACTTCTTGCTGGGGGACTTTCCAGGCCTGTTCCTGCCTTAGCACCAGCCACTTGTCTCTCCATCTGGGGCTTCTTCACCAGCCTCCCCAGATCAGCTCTTGCCTTGGATGCTTCACTTCCTCTCTTTAATGTCTACATAGAGATGGGACAGTGGGAAGAGGTCACATGACTAAAACCCTAGTTACTTAGCAGTAACTTAACCACTCTGTGCTTTATTTCTCTTGTAAAGTACAGACCAGCAACATTAACTCCAGTGCTAAGGGAAGTTGTACCCGTCTGATATACATCCCTGTCTCTGGGAATCTCTGCATTCCTATTCTGAGCTGCAGGACAGCCAAAACGTGAATGTCTATCTGGGAAAATGGATGGAGGGGTGGTAGAGGCACAAAGCCGTGGCAGGGAGATTATGACAAACAAGACTGCTGCAAACGTGCTGATCTGAGGGGTTTTTCTATGTGGATCACAAGCTGGTGAGGACACATATATCATGGCCAAATAGTGCCCAATAACGGAACCAAGGTTAGTTCTCTAGGTGAGTTCACATTTAAATATTTGCTTTCCTGAATTAGGCTCCTGTATAAGGATTTGACTTGGAGGTAACATCGTTTTTAGGACATTGATTCCAGAACCATAAAGAAGATGCGGTAGGGAAAGTGGAGAGGGTCTGATGAGGAGAGCAGACTCTGGGCTCTGCAGTATCTCTACAGCTGTTCCTATCTGCAGGCTGTACACTGGAGTAGGCAGACGGGTGTAGCATGTCCCCATTCTGAGGGAGGGGATCAGCCATTTGATCCACAGTCTTTCAGGGCTGCCCTCTCAATTGACAGGCTTTGAGAGTTAAGACTATGGAGAAGCCTCCCCTGGGCTGGGCATCGAAGGGTCAAGATTGAGGCTCTGGATTCAGTCTTGCTTCTAACATATGCTGCATATGTGAACTTAAACAATGCTTAGTTCCTGGGGCCAAGTCTTCCCTTTTGTGTGTGGGATTTGTGAGATTTCACATGCTGCTGTGTTAAAACATCTGATACCTAGACACTTGTGGGTCCTTATGTCATGTCATTACAGAGCTTGCATGGTTCAGGTCATAGGTAGTCCAAAGGCCATAAGGCCATGTGGTCTTAAAGGTCATCTTACTTCAGTGTGTTCCAAACATGGGAACTGGGGAAGGAGACTCGTGAAGTGCTCAAAGTCACCGGTTAGTTCCTGGAGGGAAGAGTGAAGTCTTCCCAGCATCTGCTCCCTCCTCTCCCAGGCTGGGCTCTGCCATGAGATGCCACAGCTGCTCTCTGGACCAGGAAGCAGTATGGATCCCAAAACCCTCTGGGCAAGTGAGCAGGTGAGCAGAACAGAAATGCAATGCTGACTGTGCAGAGTTCCAGGCAGTTTTCCCACCCAGCCCTGCAGGGATGGAGACAGGGAAGGGCTTTTCCCAGACAGCAGGATCTACAGAGTCATTCTAGTGCCTGGGAAAAAGGAGCTTCAGGGCAGAGATCAAAGTTCTTTCTGCTCCGACAGCTGCCAGGCACCCACAAACCCAGCAGACATTGTTACCAGTGATGAGTAGAGACAACAGACACAACTGGGGTGGGAGCTGGCAAAGCCAGGAGCTAAGCAGAGCCAGCCCATGCCCTGCCCATCCAGGTCTAAACCTCAGCCTCTAGCGTGTGCTTTGTATCTAGAAGAGGCAGAGCCTATAAGATGGCTCAGAGGTGTTAAAGGCACACTGCTAAGTTTGAGGACCTATGTTCAGTCACTGGAAGCCACATGATGGGAAAAAACAAACACAAATGACATGGCATGCCACAGTATACATGCACACATATATAAAAAGTATAATTAAAAAGTTAGAGGTCAGGTAATAGTAGAAAATGAGCAAACTTCAAAACCAGATAAAAACTGGGTTCCAATCCTGATGTTACCCTAGACCAAGGGAAGTAGAAAGAGTAAGCTGAGCCTCTGTTTCTCCTCATCAGTCAAAGAGCTTCCAACCCAAGGTACAGTGGGTAACAGGCATGCAAGCTAACATGAGTTCTTTCTGTGTTTGCCACAAAGCCCAGATTGGCCTCAGACTCACAGTTGACCTGCCTCTACCTCCCCAGTCTAAGATGACAGGTCTGCACAACTACACCTGGCAAAACGTTTATTCTCGGTGCATATTCAAGAAATGACAGCTGGTGCTGTGGGATTTTATCAAGACACAGCAGACAGAGCCAAAACAAAGAGCCCTCAAAGTGGAGGATCGGCAGAACTGAGCATCCCTAAGAACTGCCAGTGCTTAACTATTTGATCAGCTAGAGAACAGGAATGTCACTGACTGACCTCAAAGCCAGATCAGTCTGGATTTCAATGTGTCCATGACTTTTTTTTTTTTTTTTTTTTGCCATAGTGCTGCCATTTTCCTAATTCTACAGAGGACAGACAGGGTTTGGAGAGAAGGGAAGGGGGATCAGAAAGACTGAGGAACAGACAAACTGAGTTGAGGAGAACTCAGCTTTGGTCATCACACAGAGCAAAGGCGAGGTTGTGGCTCTGGGCTTGTAGAGCATGCAGAAGGCCTTTGTGGTGCACTGCCATTATTCAAGCACACTGGAGGTAGGCACAGGAAAACCAGAAGTTCAAGTTTGTCCTTAGCTATATAGTGAGTTATATTAACCTGAGCTACACGATCAGTCTCAAAGGGACTGGGAGAGGGGATGACACCAAGATAATGAGTAAGTTAGCACTCTGTATCTTTTCTCCACTCTTTCAAAAACCACGTGCATTTTTTACACTTTCCTGAAGGGAGTCTGGAATAACACACCCGGGAGAGAACAGCAGTGCACACAGGAGGGTTTGCCACTCTGGACTGCACAGCAGGAGACTAATAACTAAAGCACACAGCATTATCTGGACTTGTCTGAGGTTCGTTCTTACCAGAGTAATTACTGACCCTGTCCACCTCTTGGTGCTCATGGGTCTGGAGTCTAGCTTTAATGAGCCCATGGGATTCTTATCAGGACTCTTATCAGGAGAAGAGGAAGAGATAGGTGACAGAGTAGCCTTGAGACATGTCAATGAAGTGGGAGATAAAAAAAAATAACCAAGATAAATCATGTTTAATGCAGTTCTTTAAGAAAACCAAAGTTCATTTTTTAAAAGTCATGCCAAACCCAAAAAAAAAAAAAATCAGCATTTTGAAAAAAGCTAAGATTGGCAAGCATGGGGCCATCTGGGAGGCTGGGGCAAAAGAAAAGAGCCCTCCTGTCCAGACTCTTCATTTTATCATGGTCCAACTTTGGGAAACTGCCCTAGACAGCAGGACAGCTGTTCCCCTTGCTCGAGGAGACACACTGTGCCTTTGATTTCTTGAATGATGGTTCTTACTTTCATGGCTCTTCAGTAAAGACAACAGAGAGGCAATTAAAACCCCTGGAGGGAGGACCTGAGAATGCTAGATGCTCACTGGTGAAAGCTGGGCACAGGTAGTGTGGCTGAGAGTTCCTGCCGCTTACCTTCTCTGTGTCAATGCCTCGGGACATAGACCAGGTGGACACAATGTAGTCCATGACCCGCTCACTCAGCCCTTTGGGCACCTGGTAGAGCTTCAGAAAATCCCGGACACTGTTGAGCATCTCATGATACCTGTTGGTGTTGGCGTACATCTGCTGGAAGATGGTTGTCACATTCCCAAATATGGTGGCATACAGAAGAGCTGGAAACAGACAAAATAAACAGTGAGTGAGTGGTCCATGAGCCAAACTCCAGAGTGTGGCTACCTCAGAGAAGGCCTGTAACTAGGGCTATGCTCTTTAGAAAACTATCCAGACCTCAAGAGAACCTCACATCTCAAGCCAAAGACCAATGGAGTGCTAGGCAGGACTCATGTAAATAAGACCTGATATGGCTGGTGCCTCAGACACATGTAGAGGAGAAGCCAATTTACACTTAGCACAAAAAATGTTAAGCCATGACTGAGGCTATCAGCCAAGTGTGTATCTATGTCCCCACACTAGTCTAAATTCGAACTATGAGCATCAATCTACCAAACTCAGTGGCCAAGCACTATGCTACCTAGGGCACTGAATGGTGAGACACAGCCTTGGTCCTTACAGAACTACATGCCAGTTGGGAAGGTCATCAGAGAGAAGACACTGGGCTGTAGTGAGGTGCAGTGGGGCTTTTGGTAACTTCTCACCCCTGGACAGAATGGGAGCTGCATGGGCCAGGAAGGAGACAGGATCCCATGGCAGGTAACACCTCATGAACCTGACGTTGGGGTGGACTTGCTACACTCAGCTCTGGATTTCTTACCAGCACTGGCCTTGTGGATCTCCACCTGCCCAGCCTGGGTCAAAAGTGTCTCTCAAGATGGAGACGATAAAGTACACCTATCCCTCTATTTATAGCAAGAAAAGTCTGAAAACTCATTTAATACTGTACTAAATATAGCACAAATGCCTACATTACCTCAGACTTCGCTGCACTGGGGAATGTCACTTAACAAGCTGAGTTCTTACTAGGAGACAGAAGGTCATTTTCAGACACTTCTCCTCTGTCAAATGAAACAACAGTACCCATAGCACTATAACCCATTAGCAGAGCATTGCGCCACCTCGCTAACCAGTGTCTTAATAGTTCTGCAGATAAATGGAACAATTTGCACAGGCAATTACTCCTGGGAAGGAACCAAGATGGTCAGATCCTGGTTGCAAGGGTCTCCCAGTAATTCTTTGCTTTGTTCATCTTGTGCTCGCTGAGTCCTGGGTCATGGGTGGACCCTTGGTTACAGGGCACTCTGGCTCATCTTGTGCTCACTGAGTCCTGGATCATGGGTGGACTGTTGGTTACAGGGCACGTGTAGAAAGGCAGCTTGCTTCTGGGAAGGTTTACAAGCCCACACCCTACCTCACTCCGTGATGGAAGCTGAGGTTGTTCCAACATGAGTCATCAGAGAGAATCTAATTATCAAAGCTACTTAGAAAAGCACATGCTTTTAAAGCTGTTGAAACACACAGGAACTCCAGGCTCGCTTTCCAAAGTCAGCTGTGCCTAGCACTCTCACAAAACCCAGACTTTTCCCTCTACATCTCAAAAAACAAAAATGAAAATTTCTCAGTAGATACTACTGTCTCCCTGACCACCCCCCAAATCCAGACATCATAATGATTGTGCAGGATGGTGGTTAATGAAATGCCTCTCCCAGACTGGAAGAGGGAGACATTAAACCACCTTGGCAATCGACTGTTCTGCTCTTGGTACCTTGAGTGTGTCATGTCCTGATTTTCTGCATTGGCTGACCTTTACCTTTCAGGTTTCAAAGAGCCATTTAGTTGTTAAGTGACACTGCAAGTCATAGTATCTCTTCTGATATTCACATTCACCCAGGATGAGGATCATTCAGCTTCCGACCTCACAGGATTCTGGGTAGCAGATATCTATAAACCTATCCTACCCTACAGAGTTCTTCTTTCTGTATAAGTCAGTGTGGTCTTAACTCTGCTGCTTCAATGCTGAAGCAGGAGACTGTCCCCTTTGGACACAGAGGGTTGCCTAGTGATTCAGTGGGTGCAAGAAGAAATGATGACATCAGCTACAATGACAAACAGTGTTTATGCATCTGCTGCCATGTGCAAGCCTTTGTTCTGAGCATGTGCATGTACCGTGTATAGTCATGGAAGATTCTACTATCTTTATTGCTGATACTGAGTGGAAAAAGGTTAAGTGATTCACCAGAGCCATATAGCCAGAAATAAATAGATAGAAGACTCACACCTGAGGGAGTGACTTGTAAAATATTCATGCATAACACCAAACACACCTCTATGCATTACATCTGCATGCCACCAGGGCCAGACACTGTCCTGGTATTTCACTGATGCACTGATCTCAGAGAGACTCTCTTAGAATCCTGTGAGGTAGGGGTCTATCATTAGCCTCATCATCAAAATAGATGAGCTCATGTTTTTCAGAATACCAACACAAAACGGATGGAGAGTACACAGATAAAATCATGCCATTCCAGTTTTTCAAGTCATGTCATAGGCAGATGCTGTGAGTGGCCGCTAGGGAAGCAAAATGTAGTGGAACAGGTAATGACACAAAGCCACATGGAAAGATGTAGATTAATAGAAATGGGTTGAGTTGTAAGAGCTAGTTAGTAATGAGCCTGAGCCATAGGCCAAACAGTTTGCAATTAATATAAGCCTCTGAGTAAATATTTTATTTTTTTATAAGCAGCTGTGGTACCTCAGCTGGGAGAGATTTGTCCAAACCTTAAGCCCAGGTGAGGCCAAGAAATTTCTGGCTACAAAGAGCCATGCTTGTCTGGGACCTAAGGCAGTGTTACTCACATGCAACCCTGACCTCCAGTGTGTGTGTGTGTGTGTGGGGGGAATGATAGGCTGAAGCATGTATAAAAGGAGAGTGATCCTGACCATAAGCTGCTCCACTGGGGGTGGGTGGATGTTCCCTAAAGTTGGGAGAGGGGTGCCCTCACTGCACTGTACAATGACTGGCACATGGTGCTTGAATCAGCTTAAGGAGTTACATCAGAACCTAGGCTGGGTGGCTTCGACAACAGGCATGCATTTCTCCCAGCTCCGGAAGCTGAAGGGGCCCGAAGATTAAGGTGTGGTCAAGTACTTTGAGCTATTTTATCTTCACATAGCAAAGCAAGGGGTCATCTCTCTGTCTCTTCCGATAAGGGCATTAATCTCTTCACTGGGTTCTACCTTCATGACTATCAGCCTCTTAGGTGTCTCACTTAAAGCACCACCACATTAGGACTCCAACACCTGAACTAGAGCCTAGGACTTCACACATTCTGGATAATGTGGTGATTGTAAACACTAGGCCATCCTCCAATACGCCTACCTGGTCAATCATTTGTCACCACAGGTGATGGCAGGCTGTTAACAGACACTGTGACAGCCATCACCGCGCATTGCCTCTGGCTCTCTCTTTACTTACAGGTTCCACAAATGGTAACAAGCCTCTCCCTGTGCCTGGCAAAGTGTAAACCCTCAGCTGCTATGTCCCAATAGGCCTGGTCCCAAGAGAATACGGGACAGTGTGCAGCCAAGGTGCTGCTGTGACATGGTCACATGGCCCTATGCTAGGGATGATGACATGCTCAGGACACCCATTCTTCTCAGATTAGTTCTTGAAAGGCAGGCAGACATATAGATGTTAAGAGTGGAAGAGGCCAATTGGGTGTTTTAGACCAAAGGGTTAAAAAAAAGACACCAACTACAATCTATATGCTGTAACTCATGATCTCAAATCCTTAGTTTCTTTCTTCCTGAAATGACCTGTCTTGGGATCTTTCTGAAATAACTTCACAACACTTAAATAATTTATAAAGTAAATTATCAGTGTTAAAAGGTGCTTTCCTATGTGATCTTTTCCTCAAAAAGCCCAAGACCATGTTGTTAGTATTTTGCGTGTGGAAGGATGGAACACGCTGCCACACTGTCAGGAGGCCATGTTGAGTTTATTGGGGTCTGGATATCCAGGGAACAGGTGGGGGAGGGGAAGAAGGAAAGAGAGAGAAAGAAAAGAGAGAGAAGAAGAAGGAGGGAGAGACGGGGCAGAGAAAGGATCCCTGCCATGCTCGTTACATTGCGTCTCTCTTTAAAGGGTGACTGGGGGGGGGGAGCATATGGCTGTGGCTGCAACATGGCGATGCAATTGCACTGCCACTCCCAGGGGGCAAGCTAGGGCGATGTTTACATACTAACACATGTAGCATCTTAGAAAGTTGAAAATTAAAAAAATAAAGCAAACAACAACAACAACAAAAAAACCTGTTTGATTTGCTTTTTAAAAAAAGAGAGAGTGAAGGCAGGTTCAGAGCCTGGCAGCAAGATGTGGGTGGGGAATAACATCAAAAGTGAGGCTGGAAAGTTGGCCTGTGTGGGTCTAAAGCCTAAGGCCAGTTGCTCAGGAGCTGCTCACAAATCAGTGACAGGTTCTGTGGACCCATAGACATTTCTGGGGACTCATTACAATACTGAGCATGTAGAGGGCCATGGAGGCAGAAAAATTTGCACATGCTCAGTAATCAACAGAGCATGGCTGAGAGGATGTCACATCACTTCAAGCCACACAATTCTTCTTCATCTCTTGGCATTTGTTTATAGCCAAGTCCACAGCCTGAGGAGACCAGGTGTCCAAGGACACACCTACACAGAAAAGCAGCCGGGCCCTTGGCCCATTCCCCTGCTGAGTTCCCAGCCTACAGCCATGGACAAATTTGTCCCAGAAAGAACCAGAGAGAAAAGGAGTGGGGTGTGTGTTTGTGTGTGTGTGTGTGCCCTGGAGTGCTCATTTCAGGCTTTTGCCAGTCCAACCTACATTAGACCAAGAAGAACAAACAGTGCTCAGGCCGAGTGCATGTGGAGGTGATGGGATTCACCAGGCATTTTCTGGTGATGGTTAAGAAAGGCAAAGGACAATAGAAGACCAAGCTCTGTGAATCACCGAGTGCACGCTGCAGACTATGCATGGCATGTGCTTTGCCATTTTCTTTGTTCTGAGCATTTGTGTGTTGAGATTAAAAGAAAACTGGTGTTTGCTTTTCATTCACCCTCAAAGTTTTTATAATTCTAGTACTATATTTTAACAGAAGTGTCAGTCTGAGATGGCTACTTGCAAAATATCAAACATGAATTTAGGTTTTATCTGCGCTTGACTCTAAAGCATCACCCACAGGTGAGCTGTGAACCACTTCCTACTGTAAACAATGGATTAAGAGGAAGCCCCACACATGCCTCCTAGGGCTTGCCACCCACTCCTTGCCCATAACTTCACTAGGCAGTTCCCTATTGATGGCACCTAATCACCTACAAAGACACGAATGACAGGGTAAGAATGGGGGCCTTGTACATGTCAGAGGATAAAGACAAAATTAGAGTAAGTCCAAGCAGGGACTACAGGGTGGATCTTGTGAGGGAGACCCTGGACGTTATTCCTTTAGAAGAGAACATCCTCCCTGAGAGAAAACAGTGGGTAACTTCCAGCTCAGGATTTCAGCTGAGAACATGTAAGAGCATTTTTCTTCCACTGGTGAATCTGTTGGTATAAGCATTCCATGGCCACTCTAAGCACACAGACACTAAAGCTACAATATTTAGCAAGTTACACTTCCAATGAACAAAATGTAAAAAAAGAAAGAAAGAAGCTTTGTATAGCGTGCAGAGCCCAGTGAGCAATTACTTGTCCCCTCTGATCAGACTGTGTGGGCACAGAGCCCAGGTACTTGGGCCTATAGAATTGGCACATGGACAGCCACAACCCAGTGAGAAACACACTGACCCTCGGAGCACCGCTGTGAATATAAATAGCCTTTAACAATATTAGAACTATATCCTTTAACAAATCAGTCACGAACACTTTTAAGGCCTTATATCTTCTCCTTGGATTCTAACTAAACATTAGGAGGTTTTCAAGGAGCCGGTCTAAGAGGTAGGAATATCAAAGATAAGACATGTTCTGCACTAAAAGAGTTTTTTGTATATAGTGAAGAAGTGTTATTTAAAGCCTTACATTTGAACATTATAGCTCATATTTAACATCACACTGGTCCCTGGGAAATAGATTCATTCCAGTTCTCTCAAGGAGGAACCAGTGATGAACCTCTAGGTTGCCCTTGTAGGCTTACACTAGAGTATAGGTCCAGAACACAGTGGTGATGAAAAGAACAGGAGGTTTGGGGCCAGAAGGATCTGAGCCTCCAAACCAATAGTTCCCTCACACCTTTACCTCGGCTTGTTATTTTGGTTAAAACAGATCTTTGGTCTTCAGTTTTCATCTAAATGGAGGTGAGCAACACATGCCTTTCTGGCTAGCAGAGGAGGCCGTGGAAGCTGTGAATGAGTGAAGAACTCAGCTGACCGTAGCCATGCTTACTTGAATTCTTTACTGAGTGCCATTTTCATACACAACAATACAGGGACAAGATAGATAAGATTCCCAATGTGATACAAGGACAAGCAGGCAGAAGCTATAACTCAGTGGAAAAAAACGCTACAAACTGGGCATTGGCAAAGGCAACAACCTCTGTGTTACTATAGTAACAAGGAGCCATGACACATAAAAACACAAGTTTCTGTTGCCAGGATAAACTGACCCTCTGCCAAGTAACTACGAATTCCAGGTAAGTAAAGCCTTGCTTCCCATCTGAGCATACACAGACCCTGCAGGGGTTGGGTGGGCCAGGGTCAGAGCTAGGGTTCATGCCTGTGGGATCCTCTGAGCATAGACCCTGCAGGGGGATTGGTGGGCCAGGGACAGAGCCGGAGTTCATGCCTGTGGGACCCTCTGAGCATAGACAGCTATGGGGGGGACAGGGACAGAACCAGAGTTCATTCCGGTGGGACTCGCTGAGCAGTGAGCTCTCAGTAAGAGCATGCTCGCTACAGCTTGTCTATTGGTATCTCTCCAACATGCATGTCGAAACTTAATCTCTTGTACAAAGGAATTAAGATGTGAGCTCTTTGGGGATAATTAGGTCCCAAAGACTGTCCTTGGAACTGAGAACAGCGTCCTTAATAAGAGCTTGAGAAAGTCAATGTCTTTTGCCCTTCCGGCATCCAAGACCATGGCAGTAAAACTTCCCATGGTCAAGAACTGTGAGAGATTACCCAGACCATGGTAATTATTTTATTACAGCAGCTCAAATAGACTAAGGCAATACTTGACCAAAGTCAGCTCTAAAGACAAGATTGCCCTTCCTTAAGGGGCTCTTCCTCCACATCAGGGACCCCCATCTCTGAGGATATCAACAGTTGATTCTCAGAACAATTCAGCTAACCCTCATCGAATCAGGCCCTTTTAGTAGGAACCACTCCCAAGGGAAAGCATGGCCAAGATGGGGTAGTGGGGACAGGAAAGAACCCTATCGTATGCTGAGGATGTTCAAAGCCATTTCAGAGAATGGACTGACATGAAGTGCCAATCCCCAGAGTGCTGGCCTGCAGAGGACTGTGACCCAGTTAAACAGTGCTACAATCGGCTCCTGGTGTACTTCCCCTAAGGTGAACACTCCTGGAAATAACACACTTTCCAAGGTGATTCAAGGCCCCCTTTGGACTGTTGCTTTGCACCACTCCCCAGCTGCCCAGCTGGCTGCCTTTTCATGCGGCCATTGATGTTGCCCTTATCCAGTCCATTCTCAACAAAGCGGCCAGAGTGACAATCAAAACACCATCACCAAGGTGCCCTGAAATCCTGCTATGGCCCAGGGGTCTCTAATCTGTTCCTTTCTTCCTTAACCTTCAACCTCATCCTCCCATCCAGCATCCTGGCTGTTTCCTGAAGATGCTCTTGCTTTGTGGCTGCTGGCTGCACAGGAAGACCTTTCCCCACAAATAGTTGTACTTTTATTTTTATCTTGGTTCAGACGTAGCTTCTCAAAGGGCATTCCTTCCCATATCCAACATCTGCTTCTGGCATACTCGCTTTCTTTTACTGAACTCTATGGCCTCCCCATTTCCTTTTAACAAAAAGCAAATAAATTCCCCATTCAGTATCACATATAGCCCTTCCTCAGAGTATGCCAAGGATGTCCCTGAGCTCTTCAGAAATAATTAATATAATCCATTTATAGCATTCAGTATTTTCTGAGTCTTCAGCTCCCTAAGGCAAGCATCTTTGAGACATTCACTGAAGCATCTCTGATGCCTAGGCCTATACCTAGCACAGTAGGAGTTTGCAATAAACATTTATTAAATGAGTTATGGGATGTGGAGGTAGATCAAGCAGTTATGAGTACTGGGTGCTCTTCCAGAGCACCAGGGTTCATTTCTCAGTATCCACATGGCAGCTCAAAACTGACTGTTAACTCCAGGTATAGGAGATCTGACATTATCTTCTGATCTCCAAGGGCAACAGTCATATACCTAGTATACAGACAGACAGATAGGCAAATATCTCTGCCCACCTGATGTACAGACAGATCTATAGACAAACACCTATGCCCATAATTTTAAAAATTAATTTAAAAACAAATAAGGGTGTTATGAGCTAGGAAGACTGCCGCACAAGCATGAGATACCAAGTGTCTCAAATCCCCAGAGCCCCACTGGCAAGAGTAACAGAAGGCCTATAATGGCACTCCAGGAATGGTTTGGAAAGAGACTGGGGTGTGCAGCCTACAGTCTGTCTGCAGAAACCTGTTATATGCTAGTTCCCTCTCTTAAGCTCTTCCAGAGACAATCCTAATTTTTTTTTTTTTGTATTTAGCTTTATTTATGTGCATTGGTATGAAGGTGTCAGATCTCTGGAACAGAAGTTACAGACAGTTGTGAGCTGACATGTGGGTGCTGGGAATTGAACCCGGGTCCTCTGGAAGAACAGCCAGTGCTCCTAACCCCTGAGCCATCTCTCCAGCCCCACAATTCTAATATTTAATTCATGTTATTTTCTCTCATTTTTCCCCTCAGGATATTTGAACATGTTGCTTCAGAAATGTAATAATGATAATAATAATAATAATAATAATAATAATAATAATAAATAAAGCTGCCATGCTTGACCAGAGCTAGGATCTCAGGCCAAGTAGCTCATAAAGCTTCGATCAAGGAGTATGCTCAGGTAACTAACCCTGGCTTTGGAGTTCATAGACAGTGTCATTTAAAAAGATGATAAAAGCCTTTTTAATGCCTACTAATTATGACCTTGCAGCTTACTGTCTGACTAAGTACTTAAGAAGACATACCTTTGTCATGAAGATACCCTACAAACACACATGCTGACAACCCATTCTGTGGCTTGTCACAGGAAGATCCTGCTGCCAACTTCTAACTGAGGTGCATTCTGTTGTCTGAGTGTTTAAATTTAAGCAAGCTGAGACGAGTTAGAAAAGGAGGCCTTGAAACCATCACCATGTGACCAAGTTCATATACAGAAGTTATATCTCCAGAAATAAATTGTTTCTAGACATGATTTCATTGAAAGTTTTAATAACTTTCATAAATAAACTACTATTCCACCCAGGGAGGGTTTAAGTCACATTAAGATGGGCATAGAAAGAGTTGAGACAAGCCCCTGCTGGACCAGCAGGGATATCCTGTGTTCAGGGGAAAGCTGTGAACTGATACAGTGAGGTGGCCTGCACTGTGGCAGTGTTTGGTGTTCATACAGTCTGACAAGTGTTATCTTCAAGAGGCCACCAAGATTGATACCCTCCTGCCCAGCCCAAGTGCTAGGAGACTTTCTCATCCAGTCCTTCCCTCATGGTACCAACAGGATGAGTGTATCTCTTACATGAAATTCTTCAAGTAGTGAGGGTCACAGAAGCTAATATAGCATTCAGTTGTGACAGAAACACTGTATCCACATTGCCTAACATGAGAGCTGCCAGCTACATGTGGTTTGCTTAATCATTTTAAGTAGCAATATGTGGTTTGTGGCTTATTGGGAGGTTGAAATTTACAGACCCTTTTTATGATTCCCACACCCAAAAATCTTTCCTCTCCCAGAAAATAGCCCTATTTCTTCAACAGCATTTCCAGAACTTTCTCCATGCAGTCAGTCTTTTATAGATGTGTCCTAACTCACCAAATCTACCCCCCACAGGAAATGACGGGGCTTGGGATGTCACTCAGTACTAAATACATAACAGATAAAGAGGAAGCCTTGAGCTCAGTCTCCAGCATGGAGAACAACAAAGAATCCAACCTCACGGATTAGCAAGGTTGTTCAGCAGGTCAAAGGCACTCACTCACTTGCCACAAGCTGATGACCCGAGTCTGTTTCCTCAGATCAACACAAGTGGGAGAGAACTGACTCCCTGAAGTTGTCCTCAGGGAGTCACCTGTGTGTATCTACCTGTACATACACACTCACATACACTCACAGCCCACACCCCACAAACAGAGTAAATCAATGGAGAACAAAGAAGCTGAGAACATCTGATGATACCGCCTTCATATACATCTCTGGCCCAACCTGCTCAGACACCTGAAAATTCTCTCCTTAGATCCTTTCAGAGAGTATCTGACACAAATGAGGCATTTGGGAAATATTTAAAGCATAAAGACATAGTCCAAATATCCTGCTATAATTTAATGAGTTCATATTCCCAACTCTCTAGAGTCTTCTAAGATTTCGTGTTTTACTTATCCACACATGTATATATGTGGTGATATATTTCACAGTTAATAAAACCAGTCTGGAATATCAGAGAACAGATCCACCCACAGTCAAGTCAGGAGGGTCAGAGAGTGGTAACTCATGCCTTTAATCCCATAACTCCAGAGACAGAAATCTTTCTGTGCTGAGTTCAAGGTCTAACTACCAAATAGTAGTAGCTCACACCTTTAATCTTAACTCTAGAATATGATGCAGAGTTAAACCCAGAAGTGAAACAACTGGGCGAAGAAGGGATTTAAGGAGGCATAGGAAGACATTCTGGTATTCTGTAGAGGCAACAAGTCAGGCTGAGGATTCTTGAAGATAGCTTTTACCCTGAGAAGTTGGCTGGGTGAGATTTGACTGTGGTCTGTTTTCTCTCTCTGATATTCCACCTTTTCCCCAATATCTGGCTCTGAGTTTCATTAAATACAAACTAGAATTCGTGTTTCATACATACGCATTCACATACATATATAACCTGTATATATGTGTGTCAGCATATTGTGCTTATATGTATATAGACATATATGTATATGTGCATGTATATGGAATGTATGTATGAGTACACATGTATGTATGAGTACACATGTATGTATATTCATAATACATATATACGTGAATACATATATATGCATGTAGATATATGTATATATGTAGTGGGATTATGTTGTTACATTGTAAATAATTGTCCTGCCTACTGGTTTAATAAAAATGTTGATTGGCTGAAGGCAGACAGGAAGTATGGGCAGGGCTACCAGACTAAGAAAACTCTGGGAACAGGAAGAACAGAGCAGAGACACCAGAGAGACACCAGGAGAGATGCCTGCAGAAGCAAAGGAAAAAAGACAACCATGCTGCTCTGAGAAAAGGTACTAATTCACATTGCTAAACAGATTAATGGATAGATTGAGTTAAGACAAAAGAGCTAGCTAGCAATATCTCTGAGTCACAGGTCAATCAGCATAAAATTAATGTAAGTGTCTGTGTGTTTCTGTGGGACTGTGGGTCTGTGTGTCTGGACCATAGACCAGACAGGCCAGAAACCTGTAATTACATATACATGTATATATGCATACATATATACATATATATGTCTATTATATAGGTAAGTATATATACATGTATATATATAAATATGTGTATGTGTATACATCCATGTAGATGCATGTGTAGATGTATATATAGGTATGTATTTACAAATATGCATGTATATGTGTATAAATGTATATGTATGCATGTGTTTGCATATATGCGTACATGTAGATATATTTAGGCATATGTGTATAAATGTATATGTATATATGTGTTCACATGCATATGTGTATATGTATGTATGTATATACATGCTTGTATGTATATATGTTTGTGGATGTATGCAGATTTATGTATTTGTATGTATATATGTGCATGGATGCATGTGCATGCATTTTTTTTTCTATTCCGATTTGTTAATGTTATGAATTTGTTTCTCTCCAGATCCACCAATATTCTTATATTTAAACTGTATTAAAATATATGTGCTTTTGTGATCAGAGGATTATTTAGTCCCCCTCTATAACCAAAGTCAATATTCTTGGTAGGACAGAACTTCTAGGCAAACATGACCTTTCCAAAATCATAGGGAACGTTAATCAAAGTCAGATAATGTTAAATTCTTTATGCTTTATTGGGCAGGACCCATTTTATTCACTCAGCCCTAGATGCCACCTGAGAGATGGCTTCTGATATGTATGTCCTAAAATGTACTGATTATACAACTAAATACCAGCATGGTACAACAGCTGCATTCCTTTGGGGGACTGAGTCAAGGACTGCTGCCCTCCCAAAGTCAGGTCCATGTTCACTGACTCCCACAGTGAGTTGGACAGCGGATCACATCTGGGTGCTACTCTACCTTATTGTGTGCTGGCCTTCAGAGGGCCAGCAGAGATCTGAACATCCCAGCTTTGTCTCTCTCTTCTTAGCCCACATTGCTAACAGTCCACAAACTATCCCTGAGAAGTTCTAGAATGAGGGTATTTTAAAAATATTTTAGTAAATATACTTACTTGCAAAGTGAATAATTAGCAGTAACAGAAATGGAACTTACTAATGTTATGTTACAATCAGACTTTTTTCGGCAGGACACAATCTGAGCTTTAGGCAGAAAGAACTCATTACAAGCTCCCCATTCCTGCTGCAGATTAAAGGCATGCTCCTTCTAAAGTTCAGTGGTATTAAGGCACTCTTCCCCAAAGTGGTGCTACTGAGGGCCAGGCTTTAGTAAGTGATCAGAGCCATGAGAACAGAACAAGTGTATTATAAACAATGTTAACATTTGTGGTGGTTTAAATGAGAAAGTCTCCCATAGGCTCCTGTGTTTGAAGACTTGGTCCTCAGCTGATGCCACTGAGTCAGAATGTCATGGAATGGTTAGGAGCCTTGCTGGAGAAAAGACTGTATTAAAACTCTCACAGTAGGCTATGAGAGTTTATAGCCCCACCTCACTTCTAGTTCATTCTCTCTGCTTCTTGTGTGCTACTGAGATGTGACCCCAGCCTCTTCCTCTAGCAGATTACCGCCACACCTTCCTGCTGTGATGAGCTCTGAGCTCTCTGGAACCATAACCAGAAGTAAAGTATCCTCTAAGTCACCACGCTGTTAACACCCGTCTTTACCCCTACAATTGTATGTTTCTAGGAAGGGGCCATGAAGCTTGCTAAAGGCGAAAGGAAAACTATGTTGGTGAGCTTCAAACAGGCAGCCCCCGGACCTGCCCACCCAGGGTACCTTGCGTGTCCTCTAACGCTGTGTGTGCAAATCCTTCTTGGGTGCTTTTGGTAAGAACAAATGACTACCCCATCATATGTAGGCACAGGAGGCAAGCTGATGTTTATTTGATGCCTCAAACCCTCTTTGTTTTCCTGTAAAGTCTCTGGGCACAGAATTTAGCATCCTATTCTATAAGAGTAAGTATAAATTTTAACACATTCAGCGAAAACACTAAGACCATTAAACTCATGCCACATGCCCAAACTGCATGATGCGTAATTAAATTTTAACTGGAGTTTTGAACTGGATGAATTCAAGGGAAACATTTCATTCTGAACACTTATCTTTCCAAAGAAATTTGGGGTGTATGGGGGTGTGCGGTATGTGTCTCTGTGTTTATGTGCACACATGTGAACTCAGATCTTCACGTGTGTGTATCAGGCCCTTTATCAGCTTAACTGTCTTCTCTCATTTTCAAGGAAATCTTGTATCTAAAGGATAAGCATCTTTCCTTTAGACACAAATAGGGTTTCCTATTACCAAATGCATAAGCCACCTTGGCAGTGGTAGACAAAGCCCTGTGAAGAAAGAGTAGCACATCCCCTGGTAGTTTAGCAGATGAGTGGCTGTAATTGGTAAAAGGAAAACTAATCTTTCATTTGCATGCCAGGTTTGCTGTGATAGTCACAAATGTGCCCCCCCATCCCAGCCATTCTGCTGACTGAATTGGCTGCAAGGTGCCCTCTCGACTATTAAGGCTCTATCAGGCCCAGCAAAAAGCATCTGAAGGTAAAGGGTATAGTGGGGAAGCAGTGGAAAAGGAACCAGATCTGTTCTCAGAAGATCATAAGTCTAAAGAATAATAAAAACGTTTAGACCATAAAAACAAGATCACTGAGTGCCTGTGCAAACCTATACACGATGGGTAACAGTTAGACCCCATGCAAAGCTACCTGGGCTAATAGATCCTGTGCAAAGATACATAACAGTCAGACCCTGTGCAAACCTGCCTGGGCTAACAGTCAGACCCTATGCAAACCTGCGTTAATAGTTAGACCCTTTGCAAACCTGTGTTAATAGTTAAACTATGTGCAAACCTACCTGGGCTAACAGTCAGACCCTGTGCAAAGCTACCAAAGGTAATTAATGGTCAGACCCTGTGCAAACCTGTGTTAATAGCCTACCCTGTGAAAATCTGTGTAAATAGTCAGATCCTGTACAAACCTGTTAATAATAAGTCTCTGTGCCAACCTGTGTTAATAGTTAAGACTCTGTGTAAATCTATCTGAGCTAACAGTCAGACCCTGTGCAAACCTGTGTTAATAGTCAGGCCCTGGGCAAACCTTCCTGGGTTAACAGATCTTGTGCAAACTCACCTGTGCTGATGGTCAGACCCTATGCAAAATTATGTGTTAACAGATCCTCTGCAAAGCAACATGTGGTAACAGTATGGGAAAAAGTATCACATAATTAGGGTGAGAATCCTATAATCAGTGATTTTCATAGCCCTCGAGGTAGGGATGGGATGGAGAAGATGATAACAGTATCCCAACTGTATTTTAGCCTTGATGCAAGAGGGGTGTGGGTGCTATTTCACAAGACAAAGAAATTCTACAAGCTCCTGAGCTCAATGGCCACATTCCTAAATCAAAGAAAAGGCCTCATTGACAGAGCTAAGGGGATATTTGCACTCGGAGACATAAACAAGAGAACCGACCAGTGCTGTCTCCACCTCTAATCATCCACACTGAAATCTAATTTATTTTTTGAGCTATGGTGTGAAAGTCCAGCAGCGTAATGAGAACAAACAAGCCTGCCAGGAAGTTACCTGAAGCCTCAGAAGCATGTTAATGCACTCTAGCAGAATCTGTGCAGACTCCACCAAGTTTCTGGGGTGTAGACACTGTTCTAAGAACTGTAGAGAAAAATATTTCTCTTCTCTCATCATTTCCAAATATCCATAAACACACTAGACTACAGTGGCACTGAACTAATCCTGCCCCCACCATGGAGTTCAAGTGTGTACAGGAAGCAAACATAGAGCTCCTTCAAGTGCGCAGATGGAAAAATAACCAGAAGTAGGGCCCTAAAAAGAATGGGGTTGCATTGGAGAGACAGGTCCAAGAACTAAACAGAGAGACAGGGGACTGTACTAGTTGCTTTATGATTAGGGAGAAGTCACTTGGCTTTGGCTGCCTCTGTTTCCGCATGTGAAACCAGGATGACACTTGTACTAATGTGACAGAGAGACTGAGGAGTGGAGAGGCAGGGCCTGGGAAGCCGTGAGGGGTCTGCTGCAGCGGTCAGCAAAGGGCAGGCCTTCTTGTTGTGGCTTCCCACAGATGCTTTTTAAATTGCCAAACTAATTTCTATTTTCTTATGAGTAAAACAGTCTTTCTAAGATTACAGTGGGGAGCCCCGCCTCCCACGAGCTGAGGGAGGGAACAGCTTTGAATCAAGTTTGACCACAGTTTTAACATGGTAGCCCACACAATTTTATTTAGAAATATCATTATTGTTGTGTTCTAACTTGGACGAAAGTCCATTCACAATGGAAGGAACTGTCTCACCACCGTCTGGCTGGATCCTACCTTCCCTGTAGAAACTCAGAACTGTGCACCTGCCTGTCTAAGGAGGTCCTGTATCCACCTGCCTGTCTAAGGGGGTCTGTATCCACCTGCCTGTCTAAGGTGGTCCTGTATCCACCTGCCTGTCTAAGGGGGTCTGTATCCACCTGCCTGTCTAAAGGGGTCTGTATCCACCTGCCTGTCTAAAGGGGTCCTGTATCAACCTGCCTGTCTGAGGGTGTCTGTATCCACTGCCTGTCTAAGAGGGTCCTGTATCCACCTGCCTGTCTAAGGGAGTCCTGAATCCACCTGCCTGTCTAAGGGGGTCCTGTATCCACCTGCCTGTCCTGTATATAGGGGTCCTGCCCCAGGGTCCAGAGTAAACAAGAGCTGAGAAGGTGGTGTCATTATGTTGATTGACTTTCCAGGAATAACTGGTCACACATTCATTTTCTTATAAAACCAGGGATCTATTTGATCTGAAGAATAAATCAAAGAACAGAGATTTGTCAGCTGTAGTACGAGGCCATTTTTCCTCCAGCCAAAGCAATATAAACTCTCAGATAGCGGCTCTAATGTTCTCTGATGAATTCAAAAGGCCATCCTAGATCTAAAGACCAAACAAAATCCCAAGCCAGCAGCCAGCCTCCTGTTTCTTGTCTTTGAAAAGTTTAAATGAAGGGGCAGAGAAAGAAATACATTCTACGGCCAGAGTGCAATGTAATTTTTTCAAAAACCTGAAAGCAGCTGTAAGGCTGGTGCTGCTCACATGTGAGCAAGGAGGAGACTTTCAGTCTGGAGCCCTGTCAGTCAGTGGAGGCTCTGGTCCAGGTCCCCTCAGGACCTCACATCGAGCCTGGGAAGTTAACACATGAGAGATCTGCCTTGAAGCCCCTTCACCTCTAAGACCCAGTGACTCATAAGGTCTGAGATGGTTCCTGCTAGCCCCAAGCTTTGAGAATCATACTTGGAGTAAAGGAATAAGCAGGGACTGGGAATCCATTTTATCTTCTTCCAATAAAGGGTGAGTGAGTTTCAGGATGTGACTCTGATTGGGAAATGCTGACGTTAACCATGATGTAATCACTTTTACTGGGACGTGGCTGCTGCATGACATGCAGATGTTTTTAAGAACACAGAGCAACACTTGACTGTTTTCCTTAACCACTCATTGTTGTTGATTTTAAGATCTGGGAGGTGAGAAAGGGCAACAGAATCAGGACTCTGGTGATGTCACCATGGCCAACATGTACCTCAGTACTTCTAGCTACACCCTGGTTTTCTAGAGCAAGGGAACTATCTGCTGACGGGTTCTCCTTTGACGCATATGAATGTCTGTTTTTTCTTCGTAAGAACCAGTGAACATCTGATTTCAGGAAGCCTCAGTGGATAATTACTCCTACTGGGGTACCAGCATTTGGAGGCATGTCAGAGACACCATGTTGCCTTCCAACCTCACAAACACTCTGGAAGGAATGAAGAAACTTGTGTGAGAGAATCCCAGAACTTCTGAGAGCCAGATTTGAAATAGGACTTAATTAACATGAACTCCATTAAAACAAGCTTTCCCCAAAACCGATAGCCATGGAGCCCCCAATCCCCTCCTAGGAAGCTCTGGCTATTCTGAGTCAGAACGCACCATGCCATGAATCCATCACACTGGCAAAAGGCTTCATTCCATCTGTACTGGTTCTCACCAGCTCCTGATCCAACACTAACACCAGGACAGAAGCACATGATGGTTTCCTCTTCCCATCCCATAGAGCTCATAGAGAGTTAACTCTATCTTAAGAAGACACTAAATGATGCTTTAAAGATAACAGTGCTTTACAGCACTCGACCTTAAAAAGAAAACAAAGCACAGCAAAAAGCACCTCACATTCTTTAGTCAGAGTCATGCAGAGGGTTTTTCTAGATTGGCAGATGGAACACAGATGGCAGGGCAACAGGGCATTAAGCCAAACAAATGGACATGATTTAAAAAAAAATACCCCTTATATGTCAGCCAAAGGTACAAGGATAAGGGTTATGATGATTAGGCAGGGAGGCCAGAGCGAGTCAAATTCAGCAAATACTGGCTGAGGGACTGTGGGACCCACACAGGGCTGGACCCACTCATCATCAACTCTCAATGATGATGGGGCTGTTAACTTAAAGAGATTATAAGAGTTCTTTTTAAAAAAGATAATTTATTTATTTTTATGGGCATTGAAATTTTATCTGCATGTATGTATGTTAGTATGACAGTGTCAGATCTTGGCGTTAGAGACAGTTGAGCTGTTATGTGGTGCTGGGAATTGAACCTGGGTCCTCTGGAAAAGCAGTCAGTGCTCTCAACCACTGAGCCATCTTTCTGGCCCACTCTAAGAAGTGTATAATCAGGTGAAAACGTGAGTACACTGAAGTATTGTGGGGACTTGGTGGAAGGCGTGGCGGTGGTGGTGGCGGGAAGGTCCCAGGGAGGTAGATATGAGATTTTAAAAGGAGAAGGCATAAGTGTAACCATAGTGTTTTATATGCATGTATGAAATTATCTGGGCATAAAGGAATTGTTTAAAAGGTGCATGGCTGCCAAAGAATGACATTTCAGGTTGACCTCTGGTCTTCACACCTACATGCATATGCACAAATGTGCATGCACACATAGATAGAGACATTCCTCCCTCAACACACACACACACACACACACACACACACACACACACACACACACAATGGGAGGAGAAAGCAAGGCAGAAGGACAGACAGACAGGGAAAGAAGAGAGAACCAAAGGACAGATGGTTTTCATTAGCACCACAGGAGCACACCTAGGTAGCCTCTGACTGTTCACAAAGCACTTGACAGTGTCCCTGGCTGCTGGCTGCTAGATTCAGGCTGCCGCTTATTCAAATTACATTTTGTTTTGGATTTAGTTCACCATCTCTTAAAGCTGACCCAACTAGAGGCAATACATCTCCTCTACCTCACAAATATATGAACTATAAGACAGAAGCTGCCTGGTCCAGCTCTTTCCTGGTCCAGGAAAAAAAAAAATCATCAGCCTTAGGACCAGTGTTTTAGTCTATCAGCCAGAAATTTTTTTTTTTAATTTCAGTAAATGTTAAGTCACTGATGAGTCTACAAAGAACAGCTTCTGCAGATTATCAGTCCCTTTCACAGCATTTATGCTCTCAGGGGTCTCCAGCAAGCCCAGTTACTACTTCCTTTTACTACAGTTGGCTTTTTGTTTAAAATCATAACAAAACAAAACACCCACTGGGCATCAGAAATGGCTCAGCGGTAAAGGCACTGGCTGCCAAGCCAGACAGCCTGAATTCTGTCCCCTGGATCCATAACCAGAAGGAGAGAGCCGACTCCTGCACGTTGTTCTCTGGTCTCTGTGTGCCCTGTGGTACTCCTTCCCTAAGCAGTAAACAGACAAATACATAATAGTTATAAAAATTGCAAGGGTAGGGAATAAGACCTCTCTCGGAATACGAGGTAACTATGTGAAAATTCCCAACACTGGCCTGGCAGAGAGCTGGCACGATAGTGGCCCCTTCTTTTCTCCCAGCTCTCATTTTGTATGCTGACTGTTGTTTTATTCATGGTATAAGTGCAATAAAAAGGGAAGGATTGAGAAGCCTTGCAAGGCATTTTAGTTGTTGAACTTAGAAAAGAAGAGTAAAGTTATTGGGGTCACCATTCATGGTGTCCCTACAACCTTATCTTTGACTAGACTCACCCTCAGCACTGGTGACACACTTGGATTCAGAGTTAGGCCAGTGGAGTTAGGTGGACACATTAGAGCCTACCTCATGGGCTCACAATGCCACAAGAAACTCTCCAGATGCTCACTGGAGGGATGCAAGGCAGAAAAGCAAGTAGATAATTGCTCCGCAGGACCAGAGTTTAATGAATATAATCAAAGCATAATGAGACTAATCAGAACATGTAAATATTGCCAGTTAACCAACAAATGCCCAATTGCCTCACAAATTTAAAGATTATAGCCTTTCTGATTATTGAAGGTGTGCTGGCTGGTTTTATGTCAACTTGATACAAGCTAGAGCCATCAGAAATAAGGGAGTCTCAATTGAGAAAAATGCTTCTGTGACTAATTTTATTAAATATGCCATATGTCACCACATGCTTGCATGAGATCTAGCTGTAAGACATTTTCTTAGTGATCAATAGGGAGGGCCCAGCTCACTGTGGGTGGTGCCATCCCTGGTCTGGTAGTCCTGGATTTTATGAAGAAGCCATGAGGAGCCAACCAGTAAACAGTACTAGTCCATGGCCTCTACATCAGCTCCTACCTACAGGCTCCTGCCTGGTTGAGTTCCTGCCTTCACTGCTTTTGATGATGAACTGTTATATGGAACTGTGAGAGAAATAAACCCTTTCCTCGACAAGGTACTTTTGGTCATGGTGTTTCATCACAGCTAATTTTCTACCCTAGCTAAGACAGAAGGGAAAGGCATCACCAAGAGAGGAAAGTTCTTTCCTCATTACTCATGGGAAGGAAAAAGATATCTCCATCTTTACATAAAATAAATATGAGTTTGTTAGTTTTTTTTTTTTAAAGCAGAAAATATCTCATTTATGTGACCAGCGCTATTCAACTCAAAAGCTAAGGTTGCTCTTGGGTCATGACTGAAGAGCAGTGTTGTGACTGCATGGAAGCCCAGTGGAAGCCATGTTATCTTTCTGCAGGTCACATGACTGGTTAGAAGCAAAGCTACATTAGCATCATTAGTACCTGACAAGAAATTATAACCCATTCAAATTTCACTTTCCGCTATTCCCACAGGGACCTAAACTAAGTAAAATTTCCCTGCCATAGGTCTTACAAAACTCAAGTTCTATGTAAGTTTTTTGTTTTTGTTTTATTTTCTGGGGTTTTGTTGTTTGTTTGTTTGTTTGTTTACATTCCCCTGGTCATCAAAATCACCATGAGTAAAACTAGATAGAATGTAGCCATGTCCTAGAAGATTAAAAGACAAGACAAGCCATAACTTGGGAGGCAAATGCCTTTTAAGAATAAAAGTCTCTTGAGGCAAATGAACTCAAGAGAACTGGATGTTAATATATGGCATCATGCTGTAAAGTTAATATATGGCAATATGTAACAACGAAGGTAGGAAAACCACTACAAGTTATAATGTTTTATGTGTGAACCTTAACAATTTCTACCCAAGCTTTGCAAGGCACCTTGCAGATAGTGGCATTCAGTAACTGTTGGTTAAAATTGAGTGACATAACATTCCTATCATTTTTTTAACTTAGAAGGTAGTTTGACTTAGAGAATGTGGGACAAGAGTCACATAAATCTGCCGATGTTCACAGTTCTATAATTGGCTGGCTGCTCTCTGATCTCTGCCTTTTGAGGTGAGTTATGTCAAGATACAACAGAACATATAACCATCCATACAAGGTCATCAGAGCAATGAGGTGTCCAGGCATCCCATCCATATACTGTCCCTTAGAACACTGGCATTCTTGGCCCCTATAATAATCCCTGTACCTAAAGAAGTTTTTCCAAGGACAAAAATTTGTACTGAACCATCAATACCATGTTCTATGCCCCACCTCAACATTAATAGCACACAACTCTATGTTGTATCATCTCTCCCATGTGAAATGCTAAGTAGGTCCTTATGAGGTCCAAACACGACATTCCTACTCTATGACAACATGAGATCTTACCAACAGGTATTCCTAGTCAATTTATTTCTAATTTAATCTTTTGATAAAACTGATTCCATAATTGTATATGTAGAGCATATTTCCAGGTATTACCAAGGTTACAAAGATGAAGAGCTAAATGTCTTGAACTTTGAATGACTTAGTATGTAGCCGGGAGAGAGACATACAGAGCTAACACAATGTGAGGCAGAATGGAATTGCTCTAAGAAGAGAAATATAAGCAACATGATGCAAGCAATGAGAGATTCCTTTCAGATAAAAGGACACAACTTTTTAAAGATGTGGGCTGCTGTGGAATGGTCTTTCTGTATGTTGTAAATATGTGTTACTACTATTCATTAATGAAGATGCTGTTTTTGGCCTATGGCAAGATAGGATAGAGCAAGGAGGGAAATCCAGGAGAGATACAGGGAGAAGAAAGAAAGGGTCAGATGAGACCCTTGCTGGGGGAGCAAGATATTATGGAACACAGATAAAGCCAAGACACGTGGCGATACACAGATTAATAGAAATAGGTTAATTTAAGATAAAATAGCTAGTTAGCAATAAGCCTGAGCTGTAGGACACACAATTTGTAATTAACATTAACCCTTTGAGTGATTATTTTATAAGCTGCTAATAGGCCTCAAGAAACCGAGAAACTTGTAATGGGCATTGAAAACCTGGCCTTGGATAACATGTTTATGTGCACTGCATGCACACTATGTGTTTTGTGTGTAGATTAAAATATACACATGTATAGAATCCTATAAACACTCTACTGTGTGACCACAATGCATGGACAACTGATGTGGAATAGCGTTCTATATGCTGTGAATATGCTTTACTACCATTTTCTAATAAGCTGTTTTGGCCATGGCAAGGCAGCTGAGAGGTAGAAAGGAAATCCAAGCAGAGATAAAGATGAAGGAGGGTGGAGTCAGAGACAGATGCTGCAGGCTGCTGCCCAGAAAGCAAGATGTAATGGGACACAGGTAAAGCCACCAAGCCACATGGCAATATACAAATTAATATAAATGGGTTAAGTTACAAGAGCTAGTTGGTAATGAGTCTGAGCCATAGGCCAAACAGTTTGTAATAATTATTACAACTGAATAATTATTTTATAAGCAGCTGCAGGATTACAGGTAGGAGAGATTTGTTATGACCTTGAGCCAGGCCAGACAGAGAAACTCCTGACTACATAGTAAAAGCTCAACAAGTCCATACAGATAAAAATTTTCATAAAGCTAGGCATGATAGCTCATGCCTATTATTCCAGCACTTGAGAGGCCGAGGCAGGAGGATTTCTGTGAGTTCAAAACCAGTCTAGGCTACATAGTGAGTTCCATGTTAACCTAGGCTACAAAGCAAGACTCTACCAGAAAAGAATACAACAAAGATAATAATCATTATTGTTTCCATTGAGAATTCATTCAGACTGAGTATTTGTCAAAGTATGGTTTCAAACCATGAGCCTTCTGATCTAACAACATCCTAGACAAGAGTTCAGTATGTAAACCAAAGACCAGCTTGTACATGGAAGAGAAGGTCAGTCCCTCTGCACTGCTGCCCCACACCCAGGAGTCCAGCATAGAAACCCTGTACTAGGGAGATCTCCAGTCCCCTGTGTCCCTGTCTATGACTCATAGCCCTGTCTCCAGAGAGCACCTGACTGACTTCAGTTCAGAGAAGTCTGCAAGAGCAGCGTGCCACGTGAGGCTGACTTAGGGCCTTCCCTGAGAGCTTCTGGAAGTTAGAGAAGGAACTGAAGACAGAGCAGAAAGAAAGCAAATCTGGAAAGATTCCTTTCAGGAAGAGAAGCACGAGGAAAGGGGGAGAAGTCCACAGGAAGGAGGAGGAAAGCCAACTGACACACTGCTCACCCAATACATGAGCAGTCTATCCATTTTATCTGACGCCTTTGGGGACCGGGGACATGGTTGAGGTGATTGCTCTAAGCTTAAAAACCTGAGTCCAGTTCCAGAAAACCCAGGGTAAAGAAAGAGAACCAGCTCTCCCAGAATTTTCTCTGAAATCCACATGTGTATGAGCACTCACGTACGCATACACATATTCCCTCTCTCCACATTAAATACAGAGCCTGAGACTAATTTCTGCATCAAAGGGTCTCCAGAGATAGATTGTCTATTACTCCACCCACAGTTCTGCTCACTCAGCCTTGGCCGAGCAGGGGCGGCACCAGCTTAGGCCTGCAACAGCAACCACAGCAACCATCCAAGAGGCAGAAAAATGCTATGATAACATGGTTTGCAGAGTGAGGGATGCAAGAGAGGCCCTCATCAGAATGGCTTTGCCTGCCAGCATCCTGGGAATAAAAAGCCCTTGTCTGAAATCTGTTCCAGGAGTATCTGCCATCCCTTCAGGCATACTGGCCTCCACCCC
>PVIH01010230.1:0-76871 GCA_004025045.1 Sigmodon hispidus | reverse complement strand
AACAACTAATAAACTATATCAAATTTCCTACATCACTAAAAAATTTGCCAAAAACTTTAGGCCTAATGGCTAAAAATAAATACCCCAACGTTACAAAAAAACTTTAAATAACTGTCCAGACAAATAAATATAATCTCTGTCATTTTCTAGACTTTAAAAGTTACTTACACTTCCTATTTATTTACATAATATTATATCCTTCTATAGTCTTTAATATAATTAAAAATTTAATAATTATAAATATAATTCTTTTTAGTTTAAAAAATATATTAAATATAAAACTTTAAACTCACAATAATAAAATAAATAATAAAATATTCTCTTTAATTTTAAAATACAAATAAACTAAATATTATAACTATAATTCTTACTTAAGAGCTGTTCTGTTATACATAATTTTACTATATAAAAATTAAAACCTTCCTTTTTAATTAAACAAAAAAAATATAATAAAATATTCTCTATACAATATAAATAAAAACTATTTAGACCCATACAAGACACCATAAAAGTAAATAAAAAATCAAAACTAGCCAAATAAAAAAAAAAAATAAAGTTTACTAGTCGCCATCTTTTCCCCCCCCCAAAAAAACATATAAAAATCCAAATAAGCCACAAGCTACAAACTACATAATAAATAAATTCATAAAAATAAATTAATTTAAAAAAATAAAACAAACTAATAATGTGCTTAAAATATAAGCCAAACAATATAAAATATATAAACATATAATTCATTTCTTTTAAAAGACAAAAACTACAGACACACAAACCAAACTCCACACCGCCGACACCACACGCGTGCCAAGTCACAAATCTCCAAACCCAAACAAACCAAAAAAAACTTACTACAACAGACTTACCTCTATTTCTGCCTCCTAAGTTGTAAAACAAAACTCTGCATTTCCCGCTGTGCCCTTCCTCTAATGGCTCTCCATAAACACACTTCAGATGTCCCCAGGCATCCTTCCCAGTACCCTAACACTCCTTAGGATCTAATTATCATCTCATCTTCCTACATGTGCTCCTTAAACTTGTAAGATTATGATCCTTATTTACATAAATTAAATTCAAGAAGTCATCCCTCATCTCTGGGCTTAATAGATTTCCCCACCTTGCTGCAGTACTTGGTGTACTCTTAGTAATCCACAATGCTTCTACATTCTGTGACTATTATAAGGAATTGCCTTCACTTTCTCAAACCGTCCTTAGTCACATGAACCCTTTAGGCTATGCACCTAAATGGGAGTTGCACATGAAAGAATTTGGGCATCTGACAAAGGTAAACAGTGTTTGACAATGGAAATTGTTGACAACACTTAAATGCTATATACATATTCTGAGGTAAAATGCTTTTATTCCCTAGAAACTTATTAATGGACAGATATTGGCTCAGAAATACAGATAAGATACTGTTGTAGTGTAATAGGAGACAAACTAGGTAACTGGGATACGTCCTTTCCAATTTTTTTTATTTGTATAATCAATTAGTTTATTAGAGGTTACTTTCAAGAATAAAGACAATTGATGGGCAACTACATAATTAAAATAATTCTTAAGATTATTATGATGAATATTTATATTATATACCTAAATAATTTATCATAATATACGTTCATCTCTACTTTCTAAGAAGAAAAGGGATGTTAATTAAATTGGATTTTATGATATCGCATTATCAAATGCCTACATTTTAAAATTTAATAATACAGAACAAGAATTACCTGTATTTTATCTACACAGACTTTTCTTTTTTCCTTTTTTATTTATTTTTTATTATTATGAATAATGTCATATTTTATCCATATGTCCCCTTGTTCAAATTCCCTTCCCCTCCCACCCCTCCTAGTCACTATCTCTTCTCCCCATCAATTTATCTCCTTCCCAACAAGGGCAGGAGGTCCCAAGGTCCCAAGGTGTCTTAGTTCAGCATCTACTCCAGGCAGATCTACTTTCCTCACCTCAACATCAAGACTGGGTCAGGTGTTCCTCTGGAGGGAATGGGCTCCAAGGTGCCATTACAAGGTGTTTCAGATCCCAAGCTGTAGAGTGGTTATGTTTTGCAGCTTGGACATGCTTTCCTTTTGGTTTTAAGTCTACTAATTAGTGAGTACATCCTCTGCTTATCTTTCTGGGTTTGTGATACCTCGATCAGGAGGATATTCTCCAAATCCATACATTTGCATACAAATTTTAGGATATCATTTTTTTCTTACTGCTGAGTGATACTCCATTGTGTAAATGTACCACAGTTTGTTAATCCATTCTTGAGTTGAGGGGCATCTAAATTGTTTCCATGTTTCTGGTATTACGAATAATGCTGCTATGAACATAGTTGAGCTAATGACTTTGGAGTGCAAATGTGCATCTTTAGGGTATATGCCCAGTAGTGGTATTGCTGGATCCTTGGGGAGATTGATTCCCAGTATTCTGAGAAACCATCATACTGCATTCCAGAGTGGCTGAACATGCTTACACTCCCAAAAAAATGGAGGAGTGTTCCCCTTGCTCTGCAACCTCTTCAGCTATCATCTGTGTCTTTTATCTTAGCCAATCTGATAGGTGTAAGGTGGTATCTTAAAGTTGTTTTGATTTGCATTTCTTAATGGCTAAAAATGTCGAGCACTTTTTCAAGTGCCTTTCAGCCTTTTGTAATTCTTCTGCTGAAAATTCCCTTTATAGTTCTGAACCCCATTTTTTGATTGCGTTATTCAAGGTTTTGGGCTCTAGTTTTTTGAGTTCTCTATATATTTTAGAGATCAGTTCTCTGACACTTGTAGGGTTGATGAAAACCTTTTCCCATTCTGTAGGCTGTCATTTTGTCTTAGTGATTGTGTCCTTGGCTTTACAAAAGCTTCTCAGTTTCAGGAGGTCCCACTTATTGATTGTTGTTGATAGTGTCTGTGCTACTGGTGTTATATTTAGGAAGTGATCACCTATGCCAATGCATTGGAGGGTATTTCCCACTTTCTATTCTATTAAATTCAGTGTGGCTGGGTCTTTGATCCACTTGGATTTGAGTTTTATACAGGGTGATAGGCTCGAGTCTATTTGCATTTTTCTACACACTACCATACAGCTATGCCAACACCACTTGTTAAAAATACTATCTTTTTTTCCATTGAATATTTTGGGCCTCTTTGTCAAAGATCAGGTGTTCATAGGTTTTTGGATTAATGTCAATATCTTCAGTTCGATTCCATTAATCCACAAGTCTGTTTTTATGCCAATGCCAGGCTGGTTTTATTACTGTAACTCTATAGTATAACTTGAAATTGAGGATAGTGATGCCTCCTGAGGTTCTTTTGTTGAGAAAAATTGTTTTAGCAATCCTGGCTTTCCTGTCAATGAAATTGAGTATTGTTCTTTCAATGTCTGTAAAAAATTGTTTTGGGATTTTGCTGGCAAGTGTGTTGAATCTGTAGATTGCCTTTGGTAGAATTGCCATTTTTACTATGTTGATCCTACCTATCCTACCTATCCAGGAACATTGGAGATCTTTCCATTTTCTGATATCCTCTTCAGTTTCTTTCTTCAGTAACTGTAAATGTCATCCATCATATAAACAAACTGAAGGAAAAAAACCACATGATCATATCCTTAGATGCTGAAAAAGCCTTTGACAAAATCCTTTGTGATAAAAGTCCTGGAGAGATCAGGAATACAGGGAAAATATCTAAATATAATAAAGGTGATTTACAAGAAGCCCACAGCCAACATCAAGCTTAATGGAGAAAAACTCAAAGCAATCCCACTAAAATCAGGAACTAGACAAGGATGTCCTCTCTCTCCTAATCTATCCAATATAGTTCTTGAAGTTTTAGCTAAAGCTGTAAGAGAATGAAAGGAGATTAAGGGGATATAAATTAGAAAAGAAGAAGTGAAACTATCTCTATTTGCAGATGATATGGTTGTATACGTAAGTGACCCACAAAATTTTACTAGGGAACTTCAGCAGCTGATAAACACCTGCAGCAATGTAGCAGGATACAAGATTAACTCAAAGAAATCAGTAGCCTTCCTATATAGTAAAGATAAAAGAACTGAAAAAGAAATAAGGGAAACATCATCCTTTATAATAGCTGCAAATATCATTAAATACCTTGGAGTAACTATAACCAAAGAAGTAACAGATGTATTTAACAAAAACTTTAAATCACTGGAGGTCCTTTCCAATTTTAAAATTGTGGCACTTCAGAGCTCATTATAAATCATAAAAGGCAATAGCTTCTCATGATGATGCACACCTTTGTTTAAGATCTTGATCAGGCAGTACACTGCTAGGAAGAGCATTCTGTTATCTGGAACAATTACTCAAGGTGCATATATATATATATATATATATATATATATATATATTGCATATCCCATAATATGTTCTTTATAATCCATTATGCTGATAAGTAATTTTATTTAAAGCATAATATTTCAACAAAATGTAACCTTACCTGCTACAGTCACATTATCCTGGAGCATAGTCAAATTAACCAGCACTATGCCACCTGGGGCCTTTGGCCACCAGGAACTTAAATTCTCTAGGAGCCAGTGATGACAACTTGGGCTATTGCTACAAAACCCAGCAATCACTGACAACCTTGTTGTGTGTCTTTAAAATAAAATTTACCTATATGGCCTTGCATAACTGGATGAGTTTCCTTGGTTACCAGCGTATCTGCCATGTAAGATCCTAAATTTAGTGTGACTATGTCTATGACAACCTGGTTTCCTTCCCATTCCTCCTTTTGGTACTAGGGTTCTCCTTTCCATTTTCCAGGTGTGTGCCCCACCCTTCACTCTGTCACCACTGACCTTGTTGAAAAACAGATACACACTCTCTTTGTCTGCAATGCTTTGTACATTTTTCTTCTTTCTCTGGATTTCAGCTCAGTATTCACCACCTTAGATACACTGTCTGAAACTAATGAAGAACCTTGCTCTAAGACATCTAGCCCCTTTGAATGAAAATGTTGCCTTTCTGTTTGTGCTTTATTAATAATATTCTCTTTCATTGCATTATAATCAGTTGGAAAAGGTACCAGATTGTATCCACTATTTTACTCATTTATTATATAGTCAGACATGTGTGTTGTGGATGTTCTCTTAAAGAATGTGTCTTAAAGAATGCACAAATACTACAGAATATGACAAGAATACAATGATTGTTTTTGAAAGACAATTCTCTTTTGGCAAAGTTATGAACATAGTCAAACTACACAGTGAGTAGAACTAAATTTTTGAAAGAGAGAGAAAACTAGAGAAAGGAGAAAAATGTAGATTAATAGATGGCAGAGCAGTCAGTGACAATGGTTATAGGAATAGCCTAGATATTATACCATGTTTAGAGCTCATATAGGGGACTTCTGTATATCAGCAAATAAACCTATACTTTCAAATTACTTAAATAAAATACTATGGCACATTGATCGTATCCAGCAATTTCTGGCCCATCTGGCCCAAAGTCCGAAACTGCAGTCCAGCAGCCACTTAACCCTAAATAATCACACAAAGGCTTTTATCAATTACAAGTTGTTTGACTTATAGTTTAGGCTCATTAACAGCTATCTCTTTCAACTTTACTAATTTTTATTAACCTATATCTTGCCATATGGCTAGTGGCTTTACTCATGTTCTATTACATCTTGCTATCTTGGGCAGCAGCTTGTAGTGGCTCCCTGACTTCACCCCCCTTTCCCTTTATCTTTGCTTGGAATTCCCACCTACCTCTAAGCTGCTTTGCCATAGGCCAAAGCAGTTTCTTTACTATCCAATGGTAATTCACAGAATACAAAAAAAGGAAACCACATCAACACATCATGACATTTTACCATTAATTAAAACAATTATAGCTCACTGAACTACAAGCTACAATGCAATAAAGATCCTGAGTTTAGCTCAGAGTGTAGAGATTTACTACTGTGCTGGATGAGTGCAGAGCAATGCTCACATAGACATGGGTGAGTTTAAACATGTTCCCTATGACAAAAGTATGCTTTAAACTAGATGAAATTAGAATATGATGGACATCACAGACTTTGGATTCATCACAGTACTGTGCATGTATCCTTGACAGGAAGAAGTCACAGATGGAAAAATCCCCAAGATAGATACGATCCTGAGTTCCTCAGGAAGGGACCCACTTTCCCAGCTGACCTTCAGTGACTGTCTGCCACATCTTATAAATCTTTCTTCCTCAAGAGTTCTTGGTACATAATGGTGAATTTCACTCACACTGATACATAGAAAGGTCAGAACTGCCAGAACCTGTCATAGGACATGAGCAGCAGTAAAATGACATGTCTCAGATCTCATCCTGCCTCTACCCCAGACAGTCTGTGATATCTAGATGTTGTCATTTTTTGTCAAATCACTTCAATTCTATGAACTTCAGTTCTCTCTTGGATATTCAGTGAACTATTTTTCATTTTGAGATGATAACTGTGTTGCTGAAGTTGCCCACAAACATAAACTTCTCCTGCCTCAGCCTTCCACATGCTGGAATTTCAAGTGCCAGCCATAAAATTTGTTGTTATATTGTGGTTTTGTAATTTACTGTGTATGTATATATGTATACACAGGTATACACATATACACATAATATATATATACATATATAATACATTTAAAATTTTATTGCTAAGTTTAGTAACAAATCTGGTCCAACTATTAAATTTAAGGTTCATTAAGATATAGTCATTGTATATAGAAATGAACAGCATAAAAAATTTTAATGCAAGTGGACCATGTAATCACCTTCTATACCTGCCCCTTTCTCTCCCTATATGAGTTTTACTAATCTTTACTTGGTTTCTTCATCTTGATTCTATTTTAATGTCATATGTATTTATGTAATATACACACACATGATTTTTTTAATATCTTTGTCAAATCTATCAACAAATGAGAAAGGAATGAGGTGTTATTTGCTATCTGGATGTAGTTTATTTTGTTTAATACAATCTCCAGTTACATCTGTTTTGCTTCATGTTTGAGTAAAATTCTAGTGTGTGTGTGTGTGTGTGTGTGTGTGTGTGTGTGTGTGTGTGTGTGTGTATCACATTCCATGTGTCAGTTTCTCTGTTGCTAGATACCTAAAATAATTCTGTACCTTGACTGTTGTGAATGGTGCTGCATTAAACATACATGTGCACCTGCTGGCAACGAGGTGAGGAAAAGTGTTGGCAGGAATGCAAATCAGTACAGCCACTATGCAAATGAGTTTGGAGGCTTCTCAAGAAACCGAAGATAGAGCTGCCATATGACTCAGCAATGCATTCTAAGGGAAGAATCTCTCAAGGTTGAAGCCAGTACCCTCTGAAAATACAAAAGGTATCCTTAACTAATCCAAATGCTATGGCGGCCAATTTGTAAGCATAGGTGGAAATTGTTCTCTATAATCCTGACATGTTATTAAGTAGTTAGATTTTGCTTCTTTGCTACCAAGTAAACACCAACAAGTTCTTCCCACTTGCCTCTCATTCTATTCCACATGTGGCCTACTCCAGATGGTCATTGTGTCCCTGTTATGAAATACAGCTGCAGGGCTATGAATCCTACCAAGCTCATAGTACTTTGCAGCTGTATTTTAATCCGGAATGGTGGAGCTCCCATGGCAATTAAACACTTTCCATAGCGGGGCATGTTTTCAGGAAAAATAAAATGCTTTTAACTTTATCTCATTCTCTCAGCTTTTTTGTTGGGAATTAAGAACTGTGAATAAATGAAACACACACTTACCTTTTCATGGCTTGGGTTGTTTCTTTCCATATTTACAAAATGTTATAAACACAGAGACATGGAAAAAAGGGAACTGTTTAATGTGTTATCACTTTACTTTCCCCGGTTTTATTAGTACTACTTCCCAGACTGTTTCCTAGTTGCTTACTTTTTTCTTCTGTTTTGTACTTGTTTTAATGTCCCATTAGTAAATAGACAGGGAAGCAGAGTGAGAGTAAGAACCTCAATAAATGCCAGAGAGTTCAGCTTCCCGTAAAAGGTACAAAGGTGAAAGTTTAGTAAGGAACCTGGGAGATGTGTCTGATGGTAAAAGGCTCTTCAAAAGCATGAGGACCTGAGTTTAGAACTCCAGAAGCCACATCAAAAGTCAGATATAATGGAATGTACCTCTTATCCTGGTTCTGGGGAGACAGAGAAAGGGCATCCCTATCCCTGGGGTTGCTGATAAGCTGGCCTTGCAAATTGGTGGGCCCCATATTTACTGTGACTCTGCCTCAAAAATAAGGTGAAAACCAATAGAACAAAGCACACCCACATCAACATCTGGCCTTCATGAGCATGTGCATACACATTTGGGCATACTCCCACACACCTGCACAACACATGAATACAAATACAAAAAAAATAAGCACATGCATTGCAATAAAATTAAAATGAGTTAATGGCCCCTTGCTGAAGTGCATATGTTCTCCATCACAAAACTTCATTTTCTCACCAAAGAGGAAGGAAGCACTGTGGCAGAAAGAAATGGTGACAAGTGATATCACTTCCTAAAGTCACACTTATTACAAAAAGAAACAGTCAGCCTAAAGTCCTTTCTTCACCTTGTCACCTGTTGTCTACAGATAATGTGGATGGAAAGTAATAGGAATGTGCCATTTTTTTTTTTTCAAAATGTCACAAGGCAGTTTCAGGGCCATTTTGTCTTTCAGCTACAACTAAATAAATTACACAGGATTAAAATAGTGTAGGCCATTTTCAGAAACACAGCCCAAGGACCTTTACCTTGCTAAGGCAGCCCACATTTCAAATTAATTCTTTCTTTATGCATTTCTTTGGAACTCTGGTTAAGATTAAACATTGAGAGAAATGTTTTAATTCCAATCATACAAATATGTTGCAGTAGTTTTAAGAATATTTTGCTTTATTTCTTTTTTAAAAGGAAAAAGTTGATCTTCAAATACGTATTAAAAAGCACGGTGCTGTGGAGACAGACAGAGGTCCTGTGAACGTCTCACGGGCTATAAAGTGCTAGAGCTGAGTCTGGAGGGATTTGGCAGTGTTCATTAAATCCCCCTATAGTTTACATCTCAAAGAGTGTCTTCTCAAAGGTTCTGAGAGCAGGGAGAAAGTAATACAAAACACCCACCTCTGCATGTTTGGGAAAAAGAACAGAGAGCAAGAAATTAGGTTAATATGAATAAAGGCATGGAAACCTGGAAAGGTTTTTTGTTTGTTTTATGTTTTGTTTTTACTACTCAAAATAACATGTATCCTGCTGTAGGTCATTTTAACTCTCCCTCCAAACAAATTTTCTTTTATTACTATGTTGACATTAGCCACCAGCATTTTAAGGTACAGTTTTATTTATTCTTTGAGAATTTCATGCATGTGTACAATGTGTTTTGACCATATCTACATAAACTTCCTCTCTTCCAACTCCTCCAAGACAGCCCTCCCACCATGCCTCACCTCCAACTTCATGTATTCATTTATTATTATTATTATTATTATTATTATTATTGTTACTATTATTACTATTATTATTTGTTATTATTCAAACCCACTGAATCTAATTAGTGCTTTCAGCATGTGCTTGGGTTTTGGTCATTTATTAGAGCATGGACAACCTCTGAGGGGCTACATCCTTAAGGAAAAATAACATACTCTCAGCAGCCATCAACTACCAATAGCTCCTTGGCTAGAGATGTGGCTTTGTGAATTCCCCTAGCCACATTAGAATTCTTTGTTTTGAGATTGGGTTCTCTGTGTAACAGTCCTGATTGTCCTGTATCTTATTATATAGAGTAGAGTGTCCTTGAACTCAAGGAGGTCCACCTGCCTCTGCTTCCTGGGGGTGAAGGCATGCACTACCACATCTGGCTGCCACATTATAATTTTCCCTGGTTTCATCTTGTGCAGGTATTATGAAAGCAGCCTGAGCTGACTGTGAGGTCATGTGTGCAATAAGCCTCATGGCTGAAAAACAATCTCCTTTTCAATCTTTCAAATTCCACAGCTGCTAAAAGCTTTATGTCTCCTTTTCCAAGATGATCCCTGAGACTTGGAGCCACCAAATTTTTATTGCAACTTTTACGAAGTTAACATATATAATTACCAAAATTCAGAGATAGCTGCAATTTGTTCAGTAAATGTTTATGTTTGTTTGATGTGCAGCAGGCTAGGCAAACACAAAAATCCAGACAAATGTCCTACTTCTGAAGTAGATAAAGCAGTTAGAAAACAAAAAGGGATAAATAAGAAATGTTAATATGCTATTAGAATGTAGAAAATGTTTATTTATAGGCCAACCTGGTATGAATGCAAATACCTGTGGGAAAGTGAGCATATGCTAAAATAGCTGGATAAATATTCAAGGGAGACAGTACCTCTTAGGTAAGTTCCTTCCAGGACTCTCCAGAAAAAAAAACCAAAAAACTAATTATCAAATATTTTGAGGATTTATGAGCTGATGGTATGACTCTGGTGAATCTCAGTAGCTTGTACGTGGCCACAGTGGGAGAACTGGAAAAATCTTGCCTATGAAGAGCATTTAAGTAGAGCTGCTTCACCACCATGTTTCTGCCCTGCATCAGTATTCACTATTCACAGTCGCCTGTGCCTATCAATAGTATACTGACAACTGCAGGTGAAGCGTAAAATATTCAGCATGGTATCTAGACTCCATGGCAAAGAGATGGCTCCTACAAAGGGAAGGTAAGTGCCTAGGGGAGCAAAGGTTGAGTAGCTGAGCACAGTACTCTTTTAGTATCTCACCATCCAACATTGACCTAGACAGGCTTCCTGTACAGGTGTGCACTGACTGTTTTGTGGGATACTCTTCACCTTTTTTCTTATCACTGGGTGCCTCTGTAATCCATGTCTTAATTTGTTCTAGTCTCATTTTACTGGCTTCGACTACAACTTACAGTTTTATCCCTATACACCTCTACTTTCAGGCTGGATGTTTCCCTCTAGCCTAGCCTGTCTTCAAAATGTCAACATGTTTCTCCTTTGAATTATGCTACATTTTTTTAAATATTTTTGTTACTTAATAGTCATTATCTATGACAAATTATTAAACTTTTCTGTGCTTATTAATAAAATAGAGAACTATCTCTCTCTCTCTCTCACACACACACACACACACACACACACACACACACTGTTTGACTTTGGTGTGACTATCACTCTCTTGTATTCTAAAACAACATACAGTCTTTAGAAGAAAAGATATGTCGTGAGTGGTGTTAAAGATTCCCTAGAGTAGACAGTGGTTCTTAGTTATCCATAAAGTAAGCAAGAACCAGGTGAAGCTTCTGAACAAAGTTTAAATAACATTTTTTAAATGATAGGATTACTTGATGTCATTATAACTTTCAACAATTTATCTACTGAAAGCAAGTCTTTTGAAAAATCCAACCATAAATATTAAGTTTCTCTTTACTCTTGTGTAACAAAATTAATTCTAAGATTGTTTTTAATTCTTTTTTTTTAAAAAAAAAACTTTATTTTATTTATTTGCCTTAGTGTTTGCCTGGAACTGGGTGTTTTTAATTCTTAATCCAAATGTGGCAGGAAAGATATTTCCTCTTGAACACCTCTTATAGCTGGGAATCAAGTATGTGGAATTTATACTCCACCAAATTAAGTACTTGTGTTTGTTTGCTGAGAAACTACTCAGTAATAAATTTCACACTTATAACCATTCATATGAAGAGAATATAAAGAATGACCTTACCCTGCCCCTTTGTACACTTTTACAAAATCTATGTAAACATTAAAATGTTGCTAGTGCAGATTCTTCTTCTCTCAACTTTCTCTTGCTCAAAACTAATGCTCAGAAATGTTGGTAGTTCTTGTAATTTTCAACAAACCATTTTATCTATATAAAATCTACTAAATTCAGTAAAACTACAAATCATATACCAATTTTAAATCTTTTTTAACAGAAACAAACTTGCCTTGGTAAGATTCTAGTTTTCCAGAAAATTTTAAGGCTTAACATCTGAGGTATTTTTGCATTTGACATCTTCAAATTTTGTGAAATATTTGGTTTGAAAATCATTTATGTTGGCCTAAAAACAGTGACATATTGTAAGTAGATATGGATTGGACTAAAGAATATAATCTTCTTTTCAAGCAAAATAAGCCAATAACTTTTAATCCCTCAATCTCATATAGTTTTTATCCAAAGCACTTACTATAGCTGATGTTTGCAAAATATGCTTACTCTATTCTTCAAAGACTGCTTTTTGTCATCACAGATGCCAACACCAAATGCCAGACAGTGTTGGCACCTATAAAATTGCTGTCATTGCTCATTAGCAGGCATCATAATGCCTTAATAATATTCTCTGCCATTATCTGAGTCTGTTGAGATATCAGTGAAACACATCGCTCATGCCAAGTCACAAGACTAACTTGTGTTCTGCCACTTAGGGCCACCCAAGGCCATCCAATTGGACTGCATGAAAATAAAAAGCTTCAGAAATTTGGAGGCAAGAGAGCATTCTTTCCAGATACCTGGAAAGAAGAGGCAGTATATATGTTTTACTGGATGGCTATCTGTCATCCAGTGATTCCACAGAGAGGACAGACAAGTATGTAATGGAAAATGTTTCCTGCCTCAGAAGTACTACATATGAAGTCTTCATTACAATTTTAGTGGCATCTTTATGGACCTCTCAGATTAATACATCTTGAATTTCAGCAACTTAGATAGATTGTCCTGCAAATTCCTAAATGACCCAAAGGTAGATGGGTAGTGAAAACTTTAACAATTTATTGTTCAAAAGGGCAAATTTTTACATTGCATAATACATTTAAACATACTGTAACTGTGTGAGAAAGAAAGAAAACCCCAGGAGCCTCCAGTGGGGTAAGATTCTTAACTGTCTACTCTCTCCTGGGCAGGAAGAAAAAACTGAAATTACTCATTATCAACTCAAGGGAAGAGGAAAACTATGGGTGGCTGAACTTGCTGCATGTCTGTTTATGCAATCTGTGGTCACTACACCTAATGAGGAAGCCTGGGCTACTCTACTGTAGAAAAACTCTTTGCAGCATTCAGCCAATTACCCATAAGGCATCATGCCAAATAGAATGGAAGAGAAACAGGGATGGGGAAGGGAAGCCAAGTCAATGACTGGCAAGTGACTGTTATTCTCCCTACTGCTACAGCTTTTACTTACTTCGGTTGTCACAGTTATGTATAGACATGCATCCCAGCCTTGCAATGCTTGCTTTATCTCAATGCCACTTCTATAACACCATTGCAAAGAGATCCTATTTACTGAACTGTGTTTCTCTAGTTTCCATCATCACTATTAATGGTTAACTTGAGGAAATCTAGAATTACCTGGGAGGCATGTCTCTACATGTGCCTATAGGAATTTATAATGTAGATGAAAATATCTGTCCACTGGAAGTAACACCATCCGCTACGCAGGCATCCCGGCTTCTGATAAAAGGGAGAAATAGACTGAGCACAGGCACTCGTGCTCTCCTTCTTAACTGTGGATGTAATGTGACCCACTCCCTCAATCTTTTACCACCATGAATTGCTCTGCTGCAATGGATTGTACTCTGAAGCTCTGAGCCAAAATAAACTCCTTCTCTCTTAAGTCCTCTTTCCTTCAGGTATATTTTTTTTCAAAACAAAGAGAAATATTACTAATGCAATAACCTAAACTAGAGTTTAAGTCAAACACAAGTTTGGAAGTAAGCATCGTGCTACAGACTTGTTTGTAGTGCAGAGGTAACATAAAAAAAAAAAAAAATTTTTTCCTGAAAGTTACTGGTTTGATATGTGCAATCAGTGAAGAACACTTATTACAAAATACTCCCCAGTGTCCCCTATACATAGATTAGATGTCGCATGACTCCAAATGTTAATTGAGATCACATGCAATTTATTTACAGCACTGAAAACTAATTCAGAGGGATTGTGAATGAGGGCTTTAAATGGAACTCAGAATAGAATTTATTCTTCCTCCTGGCATCACTGTGATTCCAAGATCCTTTCTCTGAGGACAGGATAGAGGAACACCAGGTCTTAAGTCATCCCACCTGTGGTTTGGCATGGGTTTATTCGCATACTTTATCAACATTCATTTCACATATGGGAATCAAAAAAATCTAGGACAAGCTATAGTTTTCATGCTGGAATCATTTAGACTTCAGCAACCTTCCTATTTGTTAGTTTAAGATAACCGTTTTCTTAATTAGAAAGCCCAGCAGAAAACAGACTTGAAATGTAAGATTCTCATGATTAAAGTTACAATAAATAAAACACTGGACACTAGGATGATAAACTTATTGTGCATATACTTACACAAAAATGACAATGAACCTACAGATAGTGGGATGTGACACATCATTAAATATACTGAGCTACTTGCTGTTGGTGCGACAGATTAGGGCTAAAAGCTGAGCTTTACCAAAAATAAACAACACGTTGACATGTTGCCTGCTCATGTCATTTTACTGGAACATCTTCAACATCCTCAATTTCCTCATTTTTCCCAGGTGCCCTCCCCAGGTATGCAGCTACCTGGAATGTATTACCTGGAAGGAAGATTTCAGAAAAGGGACAGGTACAGATGAGTACAGACAATGAGTTAGACCAGTGAGCAAGGAAATGTGGCCTATGTAGGCCTTTAAACTGTAAGGCCGAATAGACAAGAATTTCTAGTTTGTTATGTTCCATAATGTGGCTTAATCAAGAGAATTGTGTATCTTTCAAAGATGTTGCCCTAAAGATCTTGGAAATGTACTTTAGAAAAAACGGAAATATATGTTGAGGTAGTTTTATTTGCTGTATTCTTAGGTCCAAAAGTATTTTTAGGTCAGGTCAGTGAATAATGCTTTGGTTTGGTTTTGTCTTGTAAGAAACCAGAATAAAGTTAAAGAAATGGTGGTGAGCACTGTGAATAATGCCTCATGGCATTATTTAATGAGAAAAAATAGGGTATAAATTAAAGGCTCTGTAATTTCTCATTGACATTTATTTCTTCTCCTTACCATGCTTGAGAAATAATGAGAAAGATTATATATCAAATGTTAAAGCCAATTCAAAGGAAAAGGCACAAGTATTGTTATTTTAAAATACTGTGAATCCAGCCAAATCTTATACAATATTGACAATATAAAGATAAATACTTTATTTCAAATCCAAGTGTATCAAAGACCTCAACATAAACCCAGCCACTCTGAACTTGATAGAAAAGAAAATGGGAAATACCCTTCTATGAATTGGAACAGGTGACCATTTCCTAAATATAACACCAGTGGCACAGACACTAAGAACAACGATCAATAAGTGGGACCTCCTGAACTAAGAAGCTTCTGTAATGCCAAGGACACTGTCAACAGGACAAAGCAACAGCCTCCAGATTGGGAAAAGATTTTCACCAACCCTACAAGTGATAAGATCTCAAGAATCTAGACCCCAAAACCTTTAATAACCCAATCAAAAAATGGGGTTCAGAATTAAAAAGGGAATTCTCAGCAAAAGAATTATGAATGGCTGAAAGGCACTTGAAAAAGTGATCACCATCTTTAGCCATCAGAGAAATACAAATCAAAAGAACTTTGAGATACCACCTTACACTTGTCAGATTGGCTAAGATAAAAGACACAGATGGTAGCCTATGCTAGAGAGGTTGCAGAGCAAGGGGAACACTCCTCCATTGTTGGTGGAAGTGTAAACATGTTCCGCCACTCTGGAATGCAGTATGGCGGTTTCTCAGAAAATTTGGAATCAATTTCCCCAAGTATCCAGCAACACCACTTCTGGGTGTATTCCCTAAAGATACACATTCACACTGCAAAGGCATTAGGTCAACTATGTTTATAGCAGCATTATTTGTAATTGCAAGAACCTGGAAACAGCCTAGATGCCCCTCAACTGAAGAATAGATTAACAAACTGTGGTACATCTACACAATGGAGTACTATTCAGCAGTAAGAAAAAAATGATATCCTAAAATTTTCAGGCAAATGGATGGATTTGGAGAATATCCTCCTGAGTGAGGTATCTCAAACCCAGAAAGATAAGCAGGGGATGTACTCACTCATTAGTGGTCTCTAAACAAAAGAAGCAGAAAGCAAAGCATGTCCAAGCTGCAAACTGCAACCACTGAACAGCTTGGGATCTGAAACACCTTGGACTTCTTTCGGGGAGAAAACTGGATCTGCCAGGAGTGGAGGCTGAAATGAGGAATATTGGGATCTTGGGACCTTCTGCCCATACTGAGGAGGAGATGGGGAGATGTGGAGAAGAGAGAGTGAGCTGAGGGGGTGGGAGGGGGAAGGGACCTTGAGGAAGGATATACACGGATAGAAAATGTGACTTTATTCATAAAAAAAATTAAGAAAAAATAAAAAAGAACAAAAAAAGATAAATACTTTAACAGATTGTTTTTCTTGGATAGGTCCCCAATAATTTTTGACTTTTATATATTGCATATTTTATTTGTTTGTTTTATTATATTTTTATAGTAAGTTTTAAAAGTAAATATATTTTGATCATAGTCTACCCCTCCTCTAAGTACTTTCAAATTCACTTCCCCTCCCTACCTACAAAATTTTAAGCTTTTCCTCCCCCAAAAAACAAAATCTTATACAAAACCAAAAACCTCCCCAAACCAAGAAAACAAGATAATCCCCCCCAAAACCTCACACCAAACTGTAATCAAATAAAAGCATGTGCACATACACACACATACACACACACACACACACACACACACACACACACACCACAAAACAAACAAAACAATCTCTGTGTAGCCTGTTATATGTTGGTCAACTCCTCCTGAACATCAAGTCTGCCCTGGAGTTGTTGATATAGAAGTGTCACTCCATTGGAGCAAACTGATTTTCCTACTTCTGGTAGGTATAAGTAATAGCTCAATTGCTAACCTTTACTTTAAAAACCTTGTTAATGATAACCTAGTGGCTAGATTTTGATTTATTTTTAAAAATATAACAAACAATAAGATAACCAATATGATAACACTGAAGTTGATCAAGACAAACCAACAAAAGAAAAAAAAGCCCAAGAGAAAGCACAAGAATTAGAGACCCACTCATTCACACACTCAGTAATCCAATAGAAAAGCACTAAACTAGAGGCCACATTATAAAATGCAAAGAACCTGGTATAGACCTGTACAGGCCATGTGTATGCTGTTTCAGTCTTCCTGAGGTTCTATGAACTTTGCTTATGCAGATTTAAAGAACCTTGTTTTCTTGGTGTCCTCCATCGCCTCTGGCTCTTACACTCTGTTTACCTCCTCTTCCATAGGGTTCCCTGAGTTCTGAAGTGATAAATTTGATGGAGATGTTCCATTTAAACCATGACTTTTCAAGTTCTCTCACTCTACATAATGTCTAGCTGTCAGTCTATATATTTGACCTGGTCTTCTGCAGGAAGAATCTTCTCTCATAATAACAGAACAAGATACTGATCTATGAGTACAGGTGAAGATCATTAGGAGTCAATCTTATCACTACCACCCCCCACCGCCTTTTTTTAGTTCAGTATTATTTGATTTTATCCTATGTGTCTGGCCTATTTAGTTTCAATTTCTTGATCACCCAAGCAGTTTAGGGTATACATTTCTCTTTTGAGAGTATGCAGAGTACACACCAATACCAAAGATCTTAGAACATAGGAGTAAATGCTCTATTAAGGAGCCAGTTCAATATCTCCATGTTCAATGAGTTGTATAAGTGTTTTCTTCAGCAGTGGGGTTTTGCTGTCAGTTTTTGGAGGGAAACTAATAGTCTTGGCCTCAGCCTGGGTTGTTTTAACTCAATAGAACTTTAATCATACCCACTTACAGTATACCTCATACAGTTTCTCTCTACATTATCTGAATTCAAAGTACTACATTCCCTAATCATTGTTGCAAGTCAGGACACTGAGGGCAACTTTCTATCTTTAAACTCAGTATCTGTTTTCTGCTTACTACGTGTAAAGTATTAAATACATTTGAGTGTCTCAGCCATAGCAATAAACATTGCAACACTGAAATATTAAAACATTGCAAATGTTACTTTAAAGCTGGATGTGGTGGCATATTGGTATAGCTTCAATGTTTGAGAGTCTGAGCAAGACAATTGTGAATTTGAAGAGACTGAGTTATAAAGCAAAAACCTATTGGAAACAACTAAACACAAATTAGGTTTACCAGACTCTGAACATCAGAAGTCTTGGCTCTTGAGGGAATATCTTCAGAGAACATCTCCTTATTGGGAATATTTGTCAGGATTTGTCAAATAAATAATAATTTTAACTTGATAGTATTATGGCTATTTTGTACACCATTTACTGTATGACAAATTTTGTTCCGCAGAAAATATCAGAACACTTCCAGACATAGTTTAACATCTCACTGTGAAAACCAGAAAAGATTATCACAACAAAAGACACATGTAGACCACAATATCTAAAATTTCTCAATAAATCTATGACATGCCAAAAAAGATTATATTTCATGGTTAAGTGGGATTTTTGGTCAAAAAGATGAGTCCACATATATAAATCAATGTGTTTCATATAACTTAATAACATAATTAGAAATAAAAGTATTTGACCGTTTTGACAAAAAAAGCACTGAAATTAATTTAACACCTTTGTCTAGTAAAACATCATTAAATTAAGTATAGAAGGAATACACCTTAGCACAAGCCTACCACTGATATTGAACTCAACAGATAAAGAGCTGAAAGCCTTGCTCCTAAAACTAAGTACAAGACAAGGATGCCCACTCTCAAAACTTCTATTTAGTAAATATTGGAAGTCCATTCCAGAACTGGGCAAGACAAAAAAAGAAAAGAATCTAAGAATCTAAATTATAAAATTTTAAATAACTTTATCTCTTTTTATAAAGATGTGATCTTATGCTTACAAATTATACGAAACAAGTTTTAGAAGTATCAAGTGTATTCTGAACACAGTTGGAGGATTTAACCTACATGAGGGATGTCACTATGGGTAGAAACACTAAACTGCCACGAAATCTGACCATCTAAATTTAATCCTGGAGACACCCATAAGTGGAAAGAGAAAAATAGTTTATTAAAAGTGTCCTTCCCCCCCCCCACATAATATTATGGAGTGCTCATGCACATACATGTGCATACACACAGACAAATATAATAAAATGTATATTAATAACACAAAAATCCAAAGAAATTATAGATGTTTCTGAAAAAACTAAATATCCATTCATGGAAAAAATAATAAAACTAAAATGTTCCATACCTAACGTCATTAACAAAACTTACTCAAGTAAATTCACACATCACTTGTTGGTTGAGTACTTGCTTAGCATATATGAGGCCCTGGGTTTGATCCATATTACAAAATAAATAGAGGAAAAATAGAATAATTAAAAATGTGTTGAAGAATTATAGTTGAGTTCTAAAGACATAAAGCCCTTATATCTAGATAGAGAGGGATAGCCCCTGAATATTGATTGGCAATGACTTTTTAGATATGACCCTATGATGATAACCTTGATTGTCAACTTAATGAAATCTTTGTCACCTAGGAGACAAAGATCCTGGCTTAATTAGACTGGGTCAACTGAAGTCAAAGACCCACTCTAAATATATATGGCAACATTCTATGAGTTGAAAAAGTAAAATGTGGAAAGTGAACTACACCAGCATTTGCACCTTTCTGATTCTTGACTGTGTATGAAATGTGATTGGCTGCATATTCCTGCCACCATAACTGTCTCTAGTGATGAGCTGTGCCTTCAAACTGTGATCTAAATAAACTCTTCACTAAGTTAGTTTTGTTAGGTGTTTTATGAAAGCAACAACAAAAATCTAATACTGACTCTAAAGGTATAAACAATGAACATGAAAACAAACCAAAAAGCTTGCACAGCAAAGGAACCAACAATTAAATGAAAAAGGCAATCTGTGGAGTGCCAGGAAAAAGTATTTAAATCATGTGTCTTATAAGTCAGACTAAAATATACAAAGACCGATTCAACTCAGAAATTACAGCAGCAGAAATGAAGAATGGATTTATTAAAAAGTAATACATTTATACAATGGAGTACTACTCAACAGTTAAAAAAAGTGACATAATGAAATTTGCAGACAAATTAATGAAAGTAGAAAAAAAACAACCTGAGTGAGGTAACACAGACTCAGAAAAGACAAACGTGTCATATGCTCAATCACAAGTGAATTTTAGGTGTAAATCAAAGGATAACCTAGGCTATGATCCACAATCCTTGACAGCTAGGTAACAAGGAGGCCCCTAAGTACATTCTTGGATCCTGCTGGTAAGGAGAAATAGATAAGATCTCCTGAGTAAACTGAGAGCATTGGGAGAAGGGTAAGAAGAGATAGAGAGAGAACTTAAGAGAATGAGATGGTTGAGTTAGGGGACAGACAGAGAGGGAGAACAACAAAATACATATCCTGATAGAAGGAGCCATTTTGGCATCAGGAAGAAGTTTGGTCCTTGGGAAATACCCAAAAATACACAAAAGTGACCCTAGCTAAGATTCTAAACAATAGTGCAGAGGGTGTCTGAGCTGGCCTCCACTGTAATCAAATTAATGACCACTCTAATTGTCATCATAGACCCCTCATTCAATAACTGATGGTAGCAAATGCAGAGACCCATATCTAAGCACTGGGTCAAGCATCCAGTCCAGAGGGAAATGAGAGATTCTATGAGCCAAGGAGTCAAGATTATGATGAGGAAATCCTCAGAAACAGCATAACCTAGCTATTGGGAGTTGACTCTGGACTGAAAGATAGGGAACCTACATGGGACCAAACTAGACCCTCTGAATGTGGAAGACAGTTGTGTGACTTTTGCATTTCACGGAGCTTCTGGTAGTGGGGCCAGAACTTATCCCTAAAGCGTGAACTGGCTTTTTGGAGCACATTCTCTATAGAGGGATACCTTTTTCAGCCTTGATACTAGGGGAAGAGGCCTCAGCTTTATATGCCAGATTGTATTGACTCTCCCTAGGAGACCTTACTCTTTCTGAAGAGTATTAGGGGAGTTGGGGAGGAAGCTAGGTGGTGACTGGGAAGAGGAGAGTGAGAGGAAAGGCTGATGGGTGTGAAAAACAACCCCTTTAATTAATAATAAAAAACCCCTTTAAAACAAACTGGGAAAATTACCCAATTAGACATTTTTCAAAGAAGTTTAAATCACAAACACAATAAGATAGAATATTAATTCCTCTATAATGGCTAATACCAAAGAAACAAGTTGGGTATGTTACTAAGAATGTAGAGAAAAGGAATTCTTAAACACTGTGGGTAGAAATAAAGGTTGTCTTGCCCATGTCAAAACGATAGTCTAAAATTTATCAATAGAAATAAAAATCAAAAACAGAACTACAGGAGTATTCAGTCATCCTTGGAAAATAAAAAGAATGTATCAAAGAGACATCTACACAACCATGTTTATTACAACATTATTTATAATAGCTAAGACATATAATAACTTATAAATTGATGAGTGAATGGATAAAGAAAAGTTTCATAAACACACACATGCACTAGCAATTGCAAATATACACATGCATACATACATTCACGTTCAACTCAGGGAATATTATTTAATCATGTGTAAAAGGAAACCCTGCCATTTGCAATAACATAATTGAACCCAGAGGACATTATACTAATAAGTCACATAGAGAAACATAAAAAAAGGTAACAATGATATCTATAATATTTTTAAAAACAAAAGTGATTCAGACTCATGGAAACAAAGAGTAGAATAAGAGCAGTGGCCATGACAGAGGACTGATCACTAAAATATATAGAGAACTCAAGAAACTGGAGCACAAAACTCTAAATAACCCAATCAAAAAATGGGGTGTAGAACTAAAAAGGAAATTCTTGCCAGAAGAATTACAAATGATGGAGAGGCACTTGAAAAAGTGATCAACATCTTTAGTCATCAGAGAAATGCAAATAAAAACAACTTTGAGATACCACATTATACCTGTAAGTTTGGCTAAGATAGAAGACACAGATGACAGCCTATGCTGGAGAGGTTGCAGAGCAAGGGGAACACTCCTCCATTGTTTGTGGGAGTGTTAGCTTGTTCAGCCACTCTGGAATGTACTATGGTATTTTCTGAGAAAACTGGGAATCAATGTCCCCCAAAGCTCCAGCAATACTACTACTGGGCATTTACCTTCAAGATGCACATTCACACCAAAAAAGCATTTGCTCAACTATGTTTATAGCAGCATTATTCATAATAGCAAGAACCTGGAAACAACCTAGATGCCCCTCAACTGAGGAATGGATTAACAAACTGTAATACAGTAAGAAAAAAAATGATATAATAAAATTCTCAGGCAAATGGTTGGATTTGGAGAATATCCTCCTGAACGAGGTATCACAAACCCAGAAGGACAAGCAGGGGATGTACTCACTCATTAGTGGACTTTAAACAAAACCATTTTTATTTCATTGAAAAATGATGGGTAAATAAAGTGATTTAAAACTAACACTCTCTCTCTCTCTCTCTCTCTCTCTCTCTCTCTCTCTCTCTCTCTCTCTCTCTCTCTCTCTCTCTCTCTCTCTCTCTCTCTCTCTCTCTCTCTCACACACACACACACACACAACCTGCTGGTGTAACTGTAAAAAAGTTGCTTAGCAGAAATTAGTGGTGGCCATAGTACATCTGTGGGCATTAGTTGTGACCTAGTGTGCTTTCTTCATCTGTAGCTGAGCCTAACCTAGCTTTGAGGTGCCTTAGATTTTATTTTGTATGTTCCATGTATTTTAGAGAAAAGAGACACAGAGAACATTTATTTTCATTTTTTAATATGCCTACATAAGAACAAACTAACTAAAACTATTGTTAAATTTGAAGCTGTGTTTATCAAGTTTCTCCCTTTAAGATATTCTCAATGCTGTATCTTTTTTAAGAAATTTCAATTAAAAAAATGCGCAGTGGCCAGCAGTTGAGAAAATGGAAAATGGAGAGAATAGTAAATGTATACAAAGATTTTGGTAAATAATTTTAAAGAATAAAATGCATAGTTCACTGCAGATAGAAGATTAATAGGATTGAAGTGGTATGTATAAAAATTGAGGTATATATTCACCTCTGCCTGTAGGAAAACTTTACTATTCCACTTTTCAGATTAAAAATTATTGGTTTACAGGACATGACAGAGCTGTTCATCCTTTTATGAAATTTTATGATTATAAAGCCTTCCTTCTGATACAGTTTTTGTAACCCCTAAAGTACCAAGATTTGTGCAGCCAAGAGACCATTTTGGGAAATTTTCTTTGAAATGTATTTTATATTGGTAGGTCAGATAGATGACTAAGCCACATCCCACACTCCCAGGTCAGTCCTGAGAAATGTTCCTTAACTCCAAAGCAACTGCTGTGGGCATGAGTTTAAGAATCCTCTTGAAAATCAGGGACATTCACATTCTTCTTGCTGGATGTGTATAAAATCCCAGCTGTCAGGTCTCTAAACCATCATGTATTCCAATCAAGTTGCCTTACAAAAATAGTATAAAACCAAGAGAAGTGATAAAACCTCAAAGACTTGAGTAAATGAACTTAAAATTTAGAATTTGAACTTATAGGTGTGTGTGTGTGTGTGTGTGTGTAATATATAGCATATGTTACATAATATATAATTTTAAAATTACTTTGTATTATGCATATATATTTATATGTTAATAAATTTAATTTATATATAGCATGTATATTTGTGTATCATACATATTTATATCTTGTTGCTATAGCATATATCTCTTAATCTCTAACAAATTAGAGTATTACCTTTTGAATCAAAATTTGATTTTCTAGCTTTTTTCAAGTGTCTTAGTTAGGGTTTCTATTGTTATAAAAAGACAATATGACCACAGCAAGTCTTACAAAGAAAAGAATTAATTGAGATGCTTTACTTAAAGTTTCAGAGGTTCAGTTCACTATAATCATAACAGAGAGCATGGCAACATGCAGGCAGATGTGGTGCTGGCTACATCTTGATGAGAAGGCAGCAGGAAGTCACTGTCACATTGACTGAAGCTTGAGAAAATTTACCTTAAAGCCCACTCCCACAGTGACACACTTCCTCCAAATAGACCACACCTACCCAATAAGGCCACACCCCTTAATGGGACCACCCTTTTTTTGGGGGGGCATTTTTTTTCCAACCACTACAGAGAGGGATGAAAATCTGGTTTTTTGCTAGCCTAAATATTTTTGCTCCTGTTAATCAGATGTGCTCATTCTCTTGCTGACAGATATCTTCAGGAAGTGAGCACAGGCTTCTTTCTTTTCATCAATGGTTCCTCTGAGATAACTGTGCTGTGTGGTCAGCTCACATATTCTTTCTCTTCCCCTAAAATCCTGGAGCTTTGGAGGCTGTAAGTCTCACTGAGGGCTCCTGGCCCAGAAATACTCTCAGCACTCTCCTGACGTTATTAATGGCCCTGCTGTACAAACCTTGAATAAAATAGAATTAAAATCCAAAGTTAATTTCAAGCTCCATTAGAAATTAAAGGTGTTGGGAAAGAAATCAATATTTGCCCACTGCAAAATGACTAAATTCAAAGCAATTAATTCTATTATTTTGTAACTTCTAAAAACTATAAAGGAAACTCAAACTATAAAACACTGTTACACTCACATCCATACACAATGTGTGTGACTACAAATAATGTGAATGAATGTCAGAGACAACTGGCAAAAATCTATTTTATTACTTTATAGCTACAACATGTAGTATGCACTTTAAAAAGTGTCTTAAAATAGGGCCAATTATTCTGTAAAATTCATGGTTGCTTCCAGCAATTATCAACACACTGATGTAAATCTGGGAGAATTTAGGGGCAATAGAGCAAAGGGATTTATTTAAATGGAATAACTGTATCCTTTTCCTTAATTTTACTTCCTCTTTCCCAGCTTCTTTTTAAGTCTTGCTATAGATTACAAAACAAACAACTCTGGAACACTGCATTCCCAGCTAGTATAAAGAATTCTGCAACCTGTAGAGTTGTGGGTCACGGGAGACATAAAAGCAATGCTCAGTAAAAGCTTTTTCATGTCAGAGCCCATACCATTCCTTCCTGCAATGTCTGTTGGGGAAAGTCTGAGTTTACAAATGGATTTTTTGCAGGTCCAGAAAGATCACAGACAAAAGGCTTTGAGTCAGACCTTGTGATGGTAATGTGTCACTCATCTCCTTTCAGGCTCAAGGAAGGGTCCTCATGGGAACCAGCTCCAGCCTCATTCCTCATGACAGCAGATTGGGGTGAACACTTGGAAAAGATAATAACAGGTCACAACAGCTATTGACTAAGGAAAGGTTATGGTCCTTCAGCCTCGCCTTTGTCTATTTGTGACAAAAACCAATATAATTAAGGGGTGAAGAAAAAAACATTCCAGGCACCAGCAGTGTCTTTATACTTGTCAGTAAGAAAACAGAGCAATGAACAACAAATATTTTTACTCTTTGAAATACATTTTGATACATCTGTCCAATGGCTTAGTAGTCAACCATTAAGCCTTTTTTTACATTGGTATCTTTAAAAATTCTATTCGATGTAGTTTCCTTGATGGTATGGCATGTGTGACCTAATAGTAGAAAGTTCATGGGAAGCTGCCTGGACCACCAACCTTTACCCATTTTTTCTTTGGTTCCACACATGTGCTCTAACAAAATCCTGACAGACTAAAGTAACTTTCAGTGTCTTTCCCCAAACTGTTCAACTTCTTTCTTTTTATAACATTTTAAGTGGAGAATGTATGTTGGTCCTCACACCCATCTTAGTATAATGGAGCAAATAGTTTTTAATCTCGAAAGTGTTTCTGCTGAGTCTCAGTTACTTATGTAATGTGAAATAGTGGTTTATTATTAGTCATACATAAGAAGCCATCAAAAAGGGGCTGGAGAGATGGCTCAGTGGTTAAGAGCACTGTCTGCTCTTCCAGAGGACCAAGGTTCGATTCCCAGCACCCACATGGCAGCTAACAACTGTCTGCAGTTCCAGGCAAACAGGAAGGCAAATAAATAAATAAATAAAGTTTAAAAAAAAAAAGAAGCCATCAAAAGCAGTGGCCATAAATATGAGTATATTGGCCATTCCTAGCGCTCCCAGGTACTGAAAATTCTCTCCCTTTAGAATCACCGATCCACAGGAAAGCTTAGATCTACCCCATTATCAACTGACATTGAAAGAGGTCAAATGAGAGAAGAAAGGACCCAGGCTGGTAATGCTCTGCAGTCACATTGTACTCATGCCTATAGATACCTGCCAACTCTTCTCTGTGGTTTTCCTATTCCCCTTGTCATTCATTGTATCTTTAATTTCTATTTGTAAATGGGTATGCTTCCATCTTAATAGGTAGTTCTGAACATCCCACTTTACTTGGAGTCCTAGAAACAGTTGAAATTAAATATAAGTAGTTGTTGAATGACCATCTCTAGATTCCATATGTCATGCCTCTACAATAAGCTTACCATGTTGGAATTCAGATTTTTCTTCTCCCATCTGAGTCCTTGCTCTTCCATAGGGCAGCATGCTCCATTAGAAAGCAAAGCAGCTACTGAAGTCATCATCTGAAAACCCCATACCCAATCACTCACTCCATTCAACACCTTCCATGTCCAAGGTCATTGTGTTCCACCTTCCTCTGTAGGCACATGCCTCAGTGCAGGCTCCTTATATCTAAATTACTTCAGAAACCTTCCAAGTCTTCATTTGAAAATCTTCGGTTTTTTTCTTTTACACATCTGCAAAAAATAAGTAGCAGATGCAATCACTTCTCAAGTTAAGACCCTTCAAGAAGTCACCATGCTGTCAGTTAAAATCTGAGAAGTACACATTTCCTCACACGTAGCCGTACCTGGTCATCTTCACTCCCACATGCTGCAGCTAAGATGACATCATGTGATACTTCCCACAAGCCTTTGCAAACAGAATGTTCCCTATTTCCTTTCTAATTAATGAACTCTAAAGTGTTACTCATTATTTAGCTAGTCTCATATATGGCAGGAAGCATTCTAGAATCCCTCTGATTTGAGACCCAGTCTTCCATTCCCTACAGCAAGGAACACAGACCTTCTGCATGGGAGAGTAATGCCGATTTACTGACAGATTTTAAACCAAAATCACAGGGCAAGATAAATGCAATAGGAATTCAATAGATGCAGGCTATAGGATAAGAGGAGGGCCACACACCCAGCTTGACATCCCCAAACTATACAAGGAACTTTATTAGTGAACACTGCGAAACTCCCTGGAAGGAGAAGAGTAAATGCTCATCACTGTTCCTATGAAGTCCTTGTTAATGTGTGTCAATTTATGTCAAGGTGTAGAGGCAGCATTTGCAGTTGTTTTCATAGTGAAAGACATTTTAGAAAAAGAAAATTCCATTCTTATTGTCTTATTAATAAGAATTGTCTCTGATATAGGGTTTAACCCTTTTGTACTGTACAGAATGTGTTCTGAGGTTTTTCTCTGCAGATATTTTAATCTAGAGATTTAGTACATTGTGAAGTGTCAAGTGTTTTGAAAAACTGAAAGGAAGAGAGATTTGGATTTCAGCATGGAATGTGGATACAATACACACACACACACACACAGAGAGAGAGAGAGAGAGAGAGAGAGAGAGAGAGAGAGAGAGAGAGAGAGAGAGAGAGAAAGTATTGTTTCCCATGGTCCTGAAAGCAGACCAAATAAGAAACACTGTGTTCTGTAGGAATACAAATGACTCTAGCCCTGTTTCCTTCTTCACCCCCGGCTAACTTTTTTATGTCAGTGACAAAAGATGGTACCTTTAGTTCATTATGAATATAACTCATCGCCTCTTTGAACACTGTCTAGTACTTTTCCTTTTGTTCTGATCTCATGCACTATTTAAGATTTGCACCAGCACCAAGAATTCATAGAGTAATGATTTCACTATTTAATTCCACATGCCTTTGAGAAAAGGGTCCTTTCTTCTTGGAGCTGTTTTTTTTTTTTTTTAATGAAAAAGCTAATTATCCCTTAAAACAACATTTTTTTGCATCTTGTAATAAAACTAGGATGTAATTTAGTAAGTTTCTAATAGTAAGTTAATGAGTTTTATCCAAGAGCTCACATCATGTGGTGCATATTTTTTATGTATATATAATGTTTCTAATCTGAGCATGCTTAAGTTTTTAAAGTGTTTGTCAGCAAAAGGAGGAGGGTAAAAACAAACTTTAGTTCTGTAACATGATAATGCCGAGGATTTAGTGGCACTGGATCATATAAAGTTATTGTGCACATGGTAAGCTCTTTGTAACAAAATGATAAGGATCAGAGACAAATTACCAAGGCAGATATTAGAAAACCACCTATTTCTTATGTTCAGGCTTTGCTAGCTGTTGTTGGAGTTATCCTGATTTATTTTCTCTGATATCTCATGAACAAAGAACAATGCCTGTAAGTGCTTTATATAGTGAGAAGTCTAGGTACTGATGAGAACATAAGTAAAAGGTTTTGGTTTAGTCCCTAATCACACTCAGTAGCCTGAAGTTGACTATATCAATAGATGCATACCAGCCAACTTTATTATCTTGTAGGAGACAAATATGAGGCAAAATTTTTGAGAAATAAAATAGTGTGAGCTGGATGAGAAAAATTATAGGATAAGATACCACCTATAGTGTTTATTCTGTGTTAATGAAGAAAAATTATTTCAATTTACAATTCCATGGTGTTAGGGTACACAGTGGCATGTAAGAGGCAGCAGTTAGTCAGGTCAGCTAGATCAAGAGTCTCTGAGCTCACATCTTGAATTATAAGCACAAAGCTAGGAGAGGGGGAGAGAGGGTGTGTAAAAGAAAGACAAGAGGAAAGAAGGAGGAGAAGAAGAAGAGGAGAGCCCAAACCAGCACACTGGGAATAGTAGCAGGAGGCTTTGATGTATTTTCTCTAACAAAGCTGCACTCTTAAATCTCCCCCAAGAATCTTCTCACCTGGGGACCAAGTATTCAAATACCAGAGCCTATGAGGGACATTCTCAGCCACACCACCACATTTGCTAAGCACCACTGTCCACAGATCTCAAATGTGCAGTTGTGATGGTTTGATACAGAGACCCCAAGCTGTGTGTTTGAACTCCTGATGGTGGTGATATTTGGAAGATTATGGGGGTTTACTAAAGAAAGGATGTCAACAGAGGGTGAAGACTTTGAGGATTTTAGAACCTTATTATTTTCTGTGCTCTGCTTGGCAATTATTAGGCTGTACACATATTCCTGCTTCTGCATCTGCTCTGTCATGATGGACTGTATCCCTACTGAAACAGAAGGGAATGTTAACCCTTCTCTTTTAGGTAGCTTTTGCCAGGATATTTTTATCACAGCAGAAAAGAATTTAATACACATATGTTCACAGATAACTATGGTACAGCATCCAAATAGGCAAATCCGTTTCCATGTATGAGACATTTTTTAATCATCTTTTCTTTGGGTGAGGAGATTTGTTGCTTTTATTTGTTTAATTTTGTCTCAAACTGACTTTTAATGCATTATGTGGACTGGGCAGAACTTGAATTGAGGGTTAATATACCTCAACCATTCAAGTTCTTAGAGTATAAGAATATAAGAATTTCTCTGGAATGCAGTATGGCGGTTTCTCAGAAAACTGGAAATCAATCTCCCCAAGGACACAGCAATACAACTTCTGGGTGTATACCCAAAAGATGCACAGTCGCACTCCAAAGGCATTAGCTCAACTATGTTCATAGCAGCATTATTCGTAATAGCACGAACCTGGAAACAACCTAGATGCCCCTCAACTGAAGAATAGATTAACAAACTGTGGTACATCTACACAATGGAGTACTTACTACTCAGCAGTAAGAAAAAATGATATCCTAAAATTTGCAGGTAAATGGATGGATTTGGAGAATATTCTCCTGAATGAGGTATCACAAACCCAGAAAGATAAGCAGGAGATGTACTCACTCATTAGTGGACTTTAAAAAAAAAAAATGTAAAGAACACCCAAGCTGCAACCACAACGACTGAAGAGTTTGGGATCTGAAAATTATATTTAATATAGTCTTCTGCTGTCCATTCGATCTCAACACTATTCTACACAATGGCATTGTTACATATTTCTTTTATTCTGGTCAATCTACTTTATTTTATTTTTTTAGAAAATAAAGTCTTTTTCTATGTAAAATAAAATTTTTATAAAGAATATATGAATTCTTAGAATATAAGAATATAAGTGTACACCATTGCTCCCAGTGAGTTTTGCTGTCTTAAAAGAGAATCTCAAAATACCATTGTTTTTCTTAAAACCATAGTAATAAAACCAAATTAGAATAAAATCAGTAGAAAAATTATCTAGATGACATTAAAAGTGATTTTTCAAACAGTAGTTTGTTTGTACTTATGTTAGCCTGTAGGAAAGTTAAGAATATTTGTTATTTAATGAACAGTAAATTTGACTTCAATTTATCCTTACTTTCCAAAAGGCCAACATTGTTAACTTAATTATAAATAGCTTTTGGTCAATATTCCATTTATAGGTTGTACATTAAGAAAGTATTTACACATATTTACAAACAGTTTTTAAATGTTTTTATTATTTATTTTAATTAATTGATTAATTTTTGTAATGCCCTAAGTCTAATTAATACTCTCTTCTATGATGTTAGGAGAGTTTGAATCTAGAATTTCATGAACAAAAGGCAGCTGGTATACCACTGAGCCATATCTCCAGCTCCTAAACATGTTTTTCAGTTCAATATAGTTTTTAATGTTAAAAGAATAAGATAAATTTTAATATCTATAAATAAGTAGATGGTCAAAAACTAGTGATCTAGCAATATGCCAGGAAAGCAACTAAAGTCACAAACAGAGCTCTAGTGTTTGGTATAGAAACCACATGAATATTCCACTGTAATAATACAACCATAGGAACTAGTTTTAAATTATAAATATTTAGCCTGGGGAGCTAGCTTAATTGCTAGAATGCCTGCTAATCATGCACAAAACCTTAGGTGTGATCCTCAGACTGCATATACCAGGTGTGGTAACACACATCTGTAATTCCAGTGTGTAGGAGAATTTACGATAAATAAAAAGTAAATATGTCATACATTTCCTCCCTCCCTTTTTTCTCTTCAAAACTTCCAATGCTTCTTTTTGCTCTCAAATTCATGGACTCACTCACTCACTCACTCACTCACTCATTTATTTATTTATTTATTTAATAATGTCTTTTTATCCATGTATTACTCTGGTCCCCCACCTTTTCCCCCCATCCCCACCCCTAAAAGGGTAATAAGTTCCAAAGTGGGTCAGCTCACCATGGTGCATCTACTCTAGGCATGTCCAATTTCCTCATCCCAATATCAAGACTGAGTTTGGAGCCCATCTTCATGGAATGGGCTCCAAGGTGCCAGCCCACACACAAAAACACAACCTGATCCTCCTCAAGGCCCCACATATTACCCCTGCCAGTCTATAGTTGCCTACCCTTGAAAGGCATTTCTCCTTTTCCAGATGGTTCCCCAGTGGATGTTGGTGGTTCAATGGGCTCCTCAGAGCTCCATCCAGCCATCACTGTGAGAATTTTCCTTATAATCCCTATCCCCTTGCTCTTAGATTCTCCTCCCCCACTCTCAACTAGATCAGGAACTCAGCCCAGTACTCAGCCATGGAACTCTGCCTCTACCTCTATTCACTATTAGATGTAGGTTCTGTGATTACACTTAGGATGATTATTCATTTGACTATAGGGGAAGTCCTGTTTAGGTACCCCCTCCACCATTGGTTGAAGACCTAGTGAGGGACATCTTTTGAGTTCTTGGAAGAAGTACCTGGTCTGTTTCCAACCCCACATTGGCTTCCTCTGTCAAGACATCCATCTCTTTTAATTCTCCCTCTTTGTTGATCCACTCACTTAACTATCTTCTCTCATGATTTGTTCCCACCTCTTCTTGGTTGCAACCCATTATGATCCCAATTTTCTAAGGAGAACTTCTCTATTTCCTTTTCTTAGAGGAATCCTAGCATGTCTCTGTTAAGTCCCTTCTGATCCCAAGCTGTTCAGGGGTTGTCGTTTGCGGTTTGGGTATTCTTTGCTTTTTCTCTAATGTCGACTTATAAGTGAGTAAATTCCATGTCTATCTTTCTGGGCTTGTGATACCTCGCTCAGGAGGATATTCTCCAAACCCTGCAAGCATTATGATGTCATTTTCTTTTCTAACTGCTGAGTAGCACTCCATTGTGTAGATGTACCACAGTTTGTTAATCCATTCCTCAGTTGAGGGGCAACTAGGTTGTTTCCAGGTTCTTGCTATTACCAGTAATGCTGCTATGAACATAGTTGAGCTAATGCCTTTGGGGTGTGAATGTGTGTATACGCCCAATAGTGGTATTGCTGGATCTTTGGGGAGATTGATTCCTAGTTTTCTGAGAAACCACCATACTGCATTCCAGAGTGGCTGTACAAGTTTACACTCCCACTAACAATGGAGGAGTACTCATCTTGCTCTGCATCCTCTCCAGCATAGGCTGTCATATGTGTGTTTGATCTTAGCCATTCTGACAGGTGTAAGGTAGTATCTTATGGTTGTTTTGATTTGCATTTCAATGATAGTTAAACATGTTAAGCAATTGTTTAAGTGCCTTTCAGGAATTTGTAATTTTTCTGTTGAAAATTCCCTTTTTAGCTCTGAACCCCATTTTTAAGTGGGTTATTTAGGTTTTGGAGCTCTAGTTTCTTGAGTTCTCTATAAATTTTAGAGATCAGTCCTCTGTCAGTTGAAGGGTTAATGAAGATCTTTTCTCATTCTGTAGGCTGTCATTTTGTCTTTGTAAGGATTTCTGGCACACCACATGGTGAACCCAGCATGGCGCTGGGTAAAATAACAATTCCTGGCATTTAGCGGCAACATGGTAAAGCCAACATAGTACCAGCAGAGCATTCTGCATACAGAAGTCATGCCCTAGGCATGGATTCATGCCCACCCTTTCTCTGAAAAGGAAAAACCATGTGATAGTCCCTCCTCTCTCTTTCTCTTCCTCCTCACTCACTCTTCTCTGGTTACCTGCTCGGTGACTCCCTTGAATAAACTCTTGTGTGGTATCTGGTAGTGTGTGTCTCCTCCCATGCACAAAACCAACAGTCTTATTGACTGTGTCCTTTGTCTTACAGAAACTTCTCAGTTTCAGGAGGTTTCAGTTACTGGTTGTTGTTCTCAGTGTCTATGCTACTGGTGTTATATTTAGGAAGTGGTCACCTGTACCAATTTGTTGGTGGGTATTTTTCACTTTCTTTTCTCTCAAATTCAGTGCAGCTGGGTTTATGTTGAGATCTTTGGTCCACTTGGATCTGAGTTTTGTACAGGGTAATAGATTTGAATCTATTTGCATTCTTCTACATACTACCATCCAGTTATGGCAACACCATTTGTTAAAGATACTATATTTTATTCCATTGAACATTTTTGGCCTCTTTGTCAAACTCAGGTGTTCATAGGTGTGTGGGTTAGTGTCAGTGCATTCAGTTTAATTATATTGATCCACATGTCTGTTTTTATGTCAGTACCAGGCTGTTTTTATTACTATAGCTCTATAGTATAGGTTGAAGTCAGGGATGGTAATTCTTCCTGAAGTTCTTTTATTGAGCTGGTTTGTTTTGGCAATCCTTGGTTTCCTGTTATTCCATATGAAGTTGAGTATTGTTCTTTCAATGTCTGCAAAAAAATTGTACTGGGATTTTCATGGGGATTGCGTTGAATCCGTATGAATTGATAAAATTGATAATTCTCTGGATTTACTGGGTGTCTATTGTTATGTCCTCATTTTCATTTTCTGATTGTGTTAATTTGGATACTCTCTCTCTGCCTTGTGTTTAGTTTGGATAAGGATTTAACTATCTTGTTGACTTTCTCAAAGAACCAACTCTTTGATTCATTGATTCTTTGTATTGTTCTCTTTATTTCTACTGTATTGATTTCAGCTCTAAGCTTGATTATTTCCTGCCATCTACTCCTTCTAGGTGAGTTTGTTTCTAATTGTCCTAAAGCCTTCAGCTATGCTGTTATGTCTCTTGTATGATATTTCTTTGGTTTATCATATAGGCATCTAATGCTGTGTATTTTCCTCTTAAGAATGCTTTCATTGTGTCCCATAAGTTTGAGTGCGTTGTGGATTTTCATTAAATTCTAGGAAATCTTTGATTTCTTTCTTAACTTCTTCCTTGACCCAGAGGTGGTACAATTGAGAAACGTTCAGTTTCCATGAATTTGCAGGCTTTCTTGAACTTTTGTTGTTGTTGAACTCTAACTGTTGACCATGGTGGTCTGATATGATAGAAGGAATTATTCCCATTTTTTGTATGTATTCATATTTGCTTTATGACCAAGTATGTGATCAGATTTATAAGAAGTTGTATATTCCTTTGTGTTTGTGTGGAATGTTCTGTATATATCTATAAAGACCATTTGTGTCACAACATCTGTTAGATCTGTTGAGTTTCTATTTGACCTATCCAAGGGTAAAACTGGGATATTGAAGTCTCTCACTATCAGTGTGTGGGGTTTGATGTGAGGTTTAAGCTTTAGTAGTGTTTCTTTTACATATGTAAATGCCCTTGTATTGGGGGCATAAATATTCAGGACTGAGACTTCTTGGTGTATTTTTCCTAAAATGAATATGTAATGTCTGTCCTGGTCTCTTTTGACTGATTTTATTTTAAAGCATAATTTATTATATATTAGGATGGCTATACCAGCTTGTTTCTTAGGACTATTTAACTAGAAAGTCTTTTCTCAACCCTTTACTCTGAGCCTGTGTCTGTTTAAAAGTTGAGGTGTGTTTCTTGTATGCAGCAGAAAGATGGCTTGTCTTTTTGTATCCATCATGTTATGGTATGTCTTTTTAAAGGGGAATTGAGTCTACTGATATAAAGGAATATTAATTACCAATAATTGTTATTTCCTATTATTTTGGTGGTAGCTCGTATGTATTTCCCTCCTTTGGCTTTTTCTTCTGTGGGGTTATTGATTGCATGTGGTTTCATGGGTGTATCTTGTTTTATTAGGTTGGAGGTTTCCCTTTAGTGCTTTCTGTAGGGCTGGGTTTTTGGATAGGTATTATATAAATCTGATTTTGTCATGAAATATCTTGTTTGCTCCATCTAAGGTGATTGATAGTTTTACTGGGTATTTTAGTCTGGGCAGTCAGCTATGCTCTTTTAGTGTCTGTATAATTTCTGACCAGGACCTTCTTGCTTTCATTGTTTCCATACAATAGTCTGGAGTTATTCTGATTTGTCTGCCTTTATAGATTACTTGACCTTTTTTCTTTGCAGCTCCTAGTATTTTTCTTTGATCTGTAGGCTTAGTGGCTTGATTATTATGTGGTGAGTAGACTATTTTTTGAAGGTCTAGTCTATTTGGTGTTCTGTAAACTTGTTGTATCTTTATAGGCATTTCCTTCTTTAGGTTGGGAAAGTTTTCTTCTATGATTTTGCTCAGGTTTGGTCTTTTCATGGTGTCCCAGATTTCCTGGATGTTTTGTGTTTGACTTTTTTTGGTTTTAGGCTTTTCTTTTACCAATGAATATATTTCCACTATTGAATCTTCCACTCCAGAGATTCTTTCTTCCATCTTTTGCATTCTGATTATGCTTATATCTGTAGTTCTGGTTTGTTTCTTCAGATTTTCTATTTCCAGTTTTGCTTTGGTTTGTGCCTTCTTTACTGTTTCTATTTCAATTTTTAATTCATGGAATGTTTCCTTTACATGTTTATTTTTTTCATGTTTATTTTTTTCTTTGTTTTCTTTATTTTCTTTCAAGGATTTGTTATTATCTTCCAGTTTTTTGTTTGTATTTTATGTTCTTCTTTAAAGCTTCTATTATCTTCATAAAGCTCTTTTTAAGGTCATTTTCTTCTGATTCCTCTTCATTGTTATTCTCATATCTTGATGTTGTAGAACCAACAGCTTCTTCTGGTAGTGTCTTGTTGTTCTTTATATTGTTATATGTATTCTTGCACTGGTGTCTGCCCATTGCTTCCTTGCTTCACTCTTAGTAAGCTCTTGGTCAGTTCTTAGTGAGTTGTTGGCTTGGGGGGGGTCTTTGTATCTCCAGTAATCGCAGGGGCTACTCTTAGTCAGTGCTTAGTTGGTTGTAGGTCAAGGAGCTATGTGTCTCCAGTTTTTACAGAGATTGTTCTTAGTCAGGTCTTAGTTGGTTCTCAGTTGGCTTTTAGTTAGCTGTGGACTAAGAAGCTTCCAATGGACTCCTTTTTACTTTAATTGTTGTTAAACACATATATGTATGTGGATATACATATATATTCCTAAATACATAAAAAACAACCTATTCAATCTGTATAATGTCACTTGTATGTGTGTTCTCATGGCTGGCCATTTTGTACTGGATAACCTTTTAGAGTACTCTTCCCTGGGGAAGATTATTTCTCCTGCTGTCAGTACTCCTTAGTTGTCTCAGCTCTTTGTGTAGTATTGACACCTCTTAGGCTTTACCCACTCACTTGCATTAGCTTGTTTATTGTCCTTGTTTGTCTCCAATGTATGCAGTCATTTTGTAACAAATGGTAAACATATCTTTAGTAAACATTGATATGCAAAGATAATAGAGATTTTACAGACCAGATACTAAGTAATTTTATACTCTAAATCTCTAGACATGTTTAATGTATGTATTTATTTACCTGCATACCCAGCTATACTGTAATCTTAAGCAAAACACTATTTGTTGATTATTTTTTTTCTATGACTCTCCTTTACACCAAGATAGTAGATGTATTGTTACTATACGACTCTCCCTCTTTGAGGTCTGTTTTGCAGACAACAAAGTAACAATTGGGCTCTCTAGTCACATTATTGTAGTTGCTGCAAGACTAAAATAACAGGAAATATTCTTTGTGTGTGAGGAAACATTATTACACATATAGTAATTAGTAAAGTGAATGTTTAATTCCTATCCCCACATTGATTCTGGGCAACATTAGACATCAGAAACAGCAGCTGCTCATGTGTAGCTGCCTTCATCATTGTTGGGGTTTCTGATTCTCTCAATGGAATGGAAACTATTTGTTCTATCTTCAAATTTTATCTAATTATTTTTGGTTCTAAGAGAGCCTTGTGTTTTACCTGGTACCCAGTGGAACTTCTGTTCTTACTGGAAATGAAAAGTCATCAGCCACATGGTGGTTTGGATGGGTTGTTTTGGTTCATTTTTTGTTTTTTCCTTCCATCTTGGGGAACACCTCTGGAAACTGGTCATCTTCAGAAACACAAAAGGTTTTGATAGTCAGGATCCTGACTAACATGTGCTGGGATCATAGACCTGCTCAAGTAAATTCTATATCTGTTTGAAAAAGAGCATAGTTATAAAGCTTTACATCCTCAGAAGTAATCCCCCAAATTTCTTCACAATGCTATGTAAGGTACTCAAAACAATGAAAGACAAGCATACTTCTCTATCTTTTATTGAGACAAAATTTTATGTAACCCAAGTTAGTCTGTAACTCACTGTGTACCTTAGGATGACCTTGAACTTCTGAACCACCAGGCTCTACCTCCTCAGGCATGTGCCATCATGTCTGGTTTTATTTAGTGGTAATGATTGAACTCAGGCCTTCATGCATACTAGTCAAGCATTCTACCATCTCCCCACCTTCAAATGTATTGTTTTATTTGGGCTTATGAGTATATTATATTTTGTGGGGTAGGTGAATGTACAAGATTCCTAATATATATAGATGTAGTGATATTACATATTAAATACAAAAATATTTTTACATATATTTTGTTTATTTTATTTGTAAAATATATATCCAGATATTCATAGATTTATAAGGAGATTTCAATTTTTTAGATTCAAATATCATCTGCTTAAAAAATCCACTGGACTTACATACATATATTTCTTTTGTATTAATTTTTTTAATTTCATATATATATACTATATATGCTGTATTGTCAGTTTCTCTCTCATACCTGTTCTTCTCTCCCTCCTATCATTATTAACATTTCTTGATTTCAATCAGTTTCTTTCATGAATTTTGGTTTGATTTTTGTGAACCCATTAGTTTAAGTAGAACCATCTTGTGAACAGTGGATTGGATTGTGAATGCCTATTGGAACCTACTGGGGTCATCAGTAGGTATACAACTAAAGGTACTTTCTGAGACCTGTTCTTTCTGTCTGTCTGTCTGTCTGTCTGTCTCTGTGTGTGTCTGTGTATGTGTGTCTGTCTGTCTGTCTCTCTCTCTCTGTGTTTGTATGTGTGTGTGTGTGTTTTATGAAGCTCGAGGTCTGGGAGTCTACTTAATCAGGACAAAACCCAGACAGAATAAACCTAGCTCACTGACAAAAGAAATGCTGCTTAATGGGGTGTTTAGAATAGTCTGTGGTTAATTAGATTAATACTCTCTGAAAGTGAGACTAGAATTACAAAGAATTAGCATGTGACACTGATAGACATGAGATGATACAGCCTGAGTGAGTACAACACACAATGAGTACAGGGAAGCTAATGAACACTTTGTTCCAGTTTCTGGAGTCAAATTCTGTCTTCTCTGTTGGCCTAAACTCATGATTAGTCAGTCATCAGATAATTTTGTTCTACCACTCTGTCTCTGACTCCACATCCTTGGCCTGTTTATGAAAGTCACCTCCTCCAGGGTCTACTGCCCCAACTTCATTTTACTATAGTATGAAGTTTCTGGCCTGTCTAGTGTAAGATCTGGACCCACCCACAGCTGCTTAGCCCCCCTCCTCCAAATGACATGCTGTTTGGCCTATGGCTCAGGCACATTATCAGCTAGCTCTTGCATTTTGGCCCACTTCTATTAATGTATGTCTTGACAAGTGGCTTATGGCTGCCTGAATTCCTTCACATCTTCCTCTATTAGCAGTAGCTTACAGGGTCTCTATGACCCCCACCCCCTCCTTTACCTATGTTTGGACTTCCCACCTGCTTCTAAGATACCTTGCCATAGGCCAAAACAGTTCCTTTATTATTCAATGATAATTAACAGCATACAAAAAGACATTCCACACTATCATACCTTGTATTACAGCTGGAGAAAATGCTGATGAAATCTGCTTTCAATTCAATATAGACCACAGACCGTGGCCTCTGAGGCTCTGTGTGCCCCTTACCTCGGCTTCTCTTTCTCCTTCCTTTTGCTGCTTCACTCAATCCCTGCCTCACTTTAGGCTGAATTGGATTTTGTGGCTACTTCATGATTGCATCTGACCTGCATTTCATTTGCTCTTCAATTCCTATACCTACCTGAATGACACATTACAGAAACTTCATGGAGTCATCACTCAAATGTCACCTTCTTGCTAAAACCTAGCTTGACTGCCATGATTACAATTATAATTGCTACATCTCAGTTCAAATTTACCTTCTTCTATGCTTTATTTTTCCTGGTATTTATCTCTTTTTAATATGCAAGAATTTAGATTTTCACCTGTTTTATTGTCCTATGTGCTTAGCATGTTGATTACTTAAGTTTGCAGGTGTAATTGCTTATTTTTGTAACTATGAACTAATATATCCAATGCAGGCAATTTATGGAGGGCAACATTGAAATTTGTTTCCCATGTCAGACTTTCAGTCCATGTTTACATAGTTCCAGGTTCTAGATGACATTCATTGGCAGTATGTGGGAGGCTCTTCATTGCTTTTTGGTACACAGGAGTCAGAGTATGCATAGAATAACCAGGAAAATACAACCCAAAGGATTCATCTACAATAACTTACTCTATCAGCTAGGCCCACCTATTTTTTTAATTCAATATTTCATACAATATAGTTTGATCATATATTGTCTTGCCTCCAAACTCCTCCCAGAATTTCCCATCTCCCTATATATCCAACTTCATATTCTCTCTCTTTCTCAAAAAGAAACACACAAAAATAAATAAAAACTTTCACCCATAAAAACTTTCTGCAACCTAAATACTAATCCATCTGATAACCACCTTTTCAAAACCCAAGCTTGTGGGAACATTTTGCATCCAAATTGTAAAGACTTCTGTATAAACATTGTAGTCTCCTTGGTACCCAAAGGACACTTTTTTCTTACTGGACCAAATAAATTTGTTTATGTTGGGAGTAGTATTGCATAAATCAAAATTGATTTTATAATAAAATCCCAGAACCAGACATTGGGCAAAAGCTGAAAGATCAAAAAGACACAGGAATACGCTACAGCCATTTCTCACATAGCCAGTTTCTCAGCTGAAAAGGGTTGATTCTGATTTTATAAATCCTCAGATAAAATGCCTTTTAGTCCTCTGCAGAAAAGGAAAGGTCAAACTCTGTCTTCTCCTGCCTTAAATACATTTCTCTGCCCAACCATATCACTTCCTGGTTTAAACTTCCTTGTACTGGGAAGTGTGTGTGACTTTCTCAAGTATTAGTAGCAGAGTCATGGGATCCCAAATGCTAGGATTAAAGATGTGTGCCACCACTGCCTGGCTCTGTTTCTCTTTTGGACTGGATTAATCTCATGTAGCTCATTGTGGGCTTGAATTCACAGATATCCAGATGGATCTCTGCCTCTGCTCTCAAGTACAAGGACTGAAGGTGTGTGTGTGTGTGTGTGTGTGTGTGTGTGTGTGTGTGTGTGTGCACGTGTGTGCTCACTCCCTGACCTCCATGGCTAACTCTGTGGCTGGCCTCTGCCCTCTGATCTTCAGGTGAATTTTATTTCTTTAGAACCCACACAATATATCACCACAGGATAGCAAGGATAATATGGAGGAAATAGGCTAAAACTAGAACTAAGAAAGGTGTATTTAACATGTTTTCAGTTAAAAATGAACATGTTTAATATGTTTTTCAACTGAAAACATGAAAAACTAAAATCAATATTATAGTTATGGAATGTTATAATAATCATATAATGAGCTGTATAATCCAAGTAAGGAAGGAGAATGAGAGGGACATCTGCCTAGGTAAGCTAAAGCAGGTTTCCAGAGATAACTGATTCATGTTCCCAGAAGATAATGCAAGGCATGGCAGTGGATGTCTAAACAGGACCAATACGGGGAAGCAAGGACTCAGAGATCCTAAAAAATACCCAGGCCAGCATCCATTTAGCAGACTTTCAGCCTTAACTCTCTTCCATCCATTTCCAATTTTAGTGGCTTGGTCTTCTGTCTTTCCAGGTTCTTCAGCTACTTGTTAATGCCAGAGAATGTGTAGTAATCCCATAAATAGCCACTGGTGCCTTTATAGTCACATTGAAATATAGGCCCTGAACTGAACACTCCTAAGCCATGTCTCCCTAGAAACCAAAGGATGACTCTATTCATTCTATTACAACAAACACACAATGCTTATAAAGAGAGCTTAGAAAAACTAGTTAAGTTAAAACAAGGTTGGAAGTTGCTGAAGTGGTAAGAGAAATTTCAATGTAACCCTTATAATGTAATAGAAAAAAATTACACAACTAAATATTTCCATAGACTGGTAAAAAGTATCTACTGCTAATTACATGTTTCATATTTTTTCACAAGTCACTCATGATTAGGATAAAAAGTTGACAAAATTAATCATAGGCACAGAATGATTCACTGTGTGGAGTTTACAAATTAATTAACTTTCTCTTAATCTTCTCAATTAAAAAAGTGCTAAAGCATTAGTTTACTGCTAACTTCAGTGTTAAAATGCTGGTTAATTGTAAGACGTTATTAGGGGCCAATATGAAAAATCCACTTACAACTGTCAAGGAAGCAAAACACATTTACAGTTGATTTACAAATCCAGTCTCTGTAAGTGGGATCGGTTTTAAGCTGTGCTGTGAAAGTATACAGCAAAACTCTGGGACACGCTTGTTAATGTTTTCCCTCACTTATACATGTATATATACATACATAGTTGTATCTGTGCATGTGTGTACATTCTTGATAGATTGAGATTAACCATAATTGTTATCTTGTAGATGGAAATAATATATATCAGTTTTCACAGTTAGAAATGCTGAGGTTTTAAGTTACAGGTGTTTCCTTTGCTTTAGTTCTCTATGTAGAACCCACAGCTAGATTGAGCCCACATACATCTTTCTATTCAGAATACACGATATGATGCATTGAGTTAACATTGGGAATCAGCACTGCTGAGATGTTCAGGAAGACAGTTGTCAATTAGAATGTGAAGGTATTCACAAAGATATGCTTATTTTATTTTATTTTAGAAATTTTTTAAATTTATTTTACATACAAACCACAGAACCCTCTCTCAACACTCCTCCTGCTCCCTTCCAGGCTTCCTCCCGCAACACCCTTTATTTTGTCCTCTGAAATGGTAAGGCCTGCCATGGGGAGTCAGTAAAGCCTGGAATATTCAAGTGAGGCAGGTCCAGGCCCTGTTCCCTTGCATCAAGTTTGTGCAAGTACCCTACCATAGGTAACAGGCTCCAAAAAGGCAGCTTATGCACAAGGGATAGAACCTGATCCCACTATCAGGGACCCCTCCAGCTACACCACTAAGTCCCATATGCAAAGGGCCTAGACCAGTCCCTTGTAGGCTCCACAGCTGTTGGTCTTAAGTTTGTAATTTCCCACTATCTTGGTTCACTTGTCTTTGTAGATTTCCCCATCACAATCTTGCTCATGTAATCCCTTCCCCTGAAGCTCAGCCTAGTGCTTAGCAGTGGATCTCTACATCTGCTTCCATTAGTTAATGAATGAAGGCTCTATGATGACACAGTTAGGATATTCTGAGTTCAGGCATTCTCTCCACTGTTGCTAATAGTCTTAGCTGGAGTCATCCTTGTGGATTCCTGGGAACTTCACTAGTAGCAGGTATCTCCCTATGATGTCTCCTTCTATCAAGATATATCTTTTATTGTTCTCCTACTCCATTCGTGTTCAAACTTGATCATCCTGTACCATTCCCTTATGTTCTGATTCCCCATCTCCTCCCTTCTGTTGCCCCCAGGAGATTCTGTTTACTCAGGAGATCTCATTTATTTCCTCTTCTCAGAACAATCCATGCATATGGAGACATATTCTTAATGAATGCATCAGAAGTAGACTTGGCTGTGAAGAGTGGGTCCAACTGAAATAGGCAATGCACTTCCACTCTACAGAGTCAATATAATGGGCACAAGGAACTAGCAAGACACATTTTCAATTTGTGCTGAAGAGTAGTGGAAAGAGCCACTTACTGATTACCACAAAAGTGTGTCTCAGTGGCCTTGATTTTGAGCACAGGACATGCAGACTTCATAGTGTGCATGCCCCAAAGCCACAAAATAACAAATAATGCTGACAGGGCCTCTCAGCTCAGATTAGAGACCATTTTATGATAAGAAGTGCAGTATTTTTGCCTCACATACAAAGTCTCCTGATCTTATAGAAGCAATGGTCTTTACTTCCTAAATATAACACAAACAGCACAGACACTAATAACAACAATTAATATGTGGGACATCTGGAAACTAAGAATCTTCTGAAAGGCAAAGGACACACTCAATAAGACAAAATGACAGCCTACAAAATGGGAAAAAATCTTCACAAACCCTATATCTGACAGAGGACTGATCTCTAAAATATATAGAGAACTCAAGAAACTAGAGCCCAAAACCCTAAATAACCCAATTTAAAAATGGGGTTGAGAGCTAAAAAGGGAATTCTCAACAGAAAAAATACAAATGGCTGAAAGGCACTTAAAAATTGCTCAACATTTTTAGCCATCAGTGAAATGCAAGTCAAAACAACTTTGAGATACCACCTTACACCTGTCAGAATGGCTGTCATCAAAAATACAAATGACAGCCCATGCTGGAGAGGATGTGGAGCAAGGGGAACACTCCTCCATTGTTGGTGGGAGTATAAACTCCTACAGCCATTCTGGAATGCAGTATGGCATTTCCTCAGAAAATTTGAAATCAATCTCCCCAAAGATCCAGCAATACCACTACTAGGCATATACCCTAAAGAACCACATTCGCACTCCAAAGGCATTAGCTCAACTATGTTCATAGCAGCATTATTTTTAATAACAAGAACCTGGAAGCAACCTAAATACCCCTCCACTGAAGAATGAATTAACAAACTGTGGTACATCTACACAATGGAGTACTACTCAGCAGTAAAAAATAATGCTATCCTAAACTTTGCAGGCAAATGGATGGATTTGGAGATTATCCTCCTGAGTGAGGTATCACAAGCCCAGAAAGATAGGCATGAGATGTCCTCACTCATAAATGGATTTTAGACAAAAAGCAAAGAATACACAAGCTGCAAAACACAACCCCTGAACAGCTTGGGATCTGAAGGAACTTAAGTGAGACATTAGGGAGTCCCCTACGAAGAGAAAATAGAGAAGATCTAATTAGCAAATTGGGATCATAACAGGTAGCAGGGGTGGGAACAAATCATGAGAGAAGAAGATGGTTAAGTGAGTGGAGCAACAAAGAGGGAGAAAAAAAGAAATGGATATCTTGATAAAGGAGGCCAATGCAGAGTTGGGAAGAGACCAGGTGCTAAGCAAACCCCCAAGAACCCACAGAATGTCCCTGGCTATGTCCCCAACCAATAATAGAGGGGGTGCTTAAGCAGTGCTTCTCCTAGAATCAAATGAATAACCACCCTAAGTGTCACCACAGAATCTACACCCAAAAATGAATGAGTTGGAGATCCATAGCTGAGTACTGGGCCAGGCTCCCCTTCCAGCTGGATTGTGCGAGGTGGGGGTGTGTGTATGAGCAAGGGTATAGGAATTATGAGGCAGAGTCCCACAGAGACTGGCCAGAGCTCTGGGGAGCCCACTGAATCAAGAACAGCCCCTCAGGAACCATAGGAAAAAGAGCTAGGGACTCCAAGGTTAGTCAACTGTGGATTGGCATGGACAGTATGTGGAGCCTCGAGGGATGAGATTAGACTGTATTCCTGTGCATGGGCTGGCACCTTGAAGCCTATTCCCTGCAGGGGAGTTCCTAACACAGCCTTGATATTGGGATGAGGAAATCAGACCTGCCTGGAGTGGATGCACCAAGCTGAGCTGACCCACCTTGGGACTTGCTGCCCTTCTTGGGGAGGGTGATATGGGAATGGGGTGGGGGTAGGCTGAAGGCAGACTGGGAGGGATTGGGAAGAGGGAAGGATTGGTAAGCAGGGGGATACATGGGAAAAAAAGCCTTTTTAAAAAATATTGTTTTAAAAAAAATGTAAGATAGTTATGTAACCCTGTAGTGGCATACCAAGTCTAAGTAAAGAAAAGAAAGCCATGTGTAAACAGATAAAGCCACAGTCAGGAATCTTGTTTGTTCAGCCACATAGAATCAAGAGTAGGCCAAGTAACAGAGTCTCTTGTGGCATCATAGGTCATTGCTTGTTTCTTTATCAAATGTTATATTCATGGGAAGGAAACTAGTGATTTCAAGATCTTAAAAGGTACTTGAAAAAAAGCATCAGGTAATATAGAATGGGATTAGTAGATTTTTTTTGAGTAAATGAATTTTTTAAGTAAATGTATTTTTAAAGAACATCTAGTGATTTATATTTTTAAAAAATATTAAGATGAAATATAATATGGAAAAGTTGGGATGAGTTTAAGGAAATATCCGAAGCTTTCTTAAAATTATTTGAGCTCAAGGATTCTTAGAAACTTTCGAATCTCTCTAGGCCTTTTTCATCTTCCTGTGTTTGAATGTGTACGAGCACATGCACATGGAGGCCAGAGGCCAATCTTCATGCTGTCCTCCTAGTCTACCTTGTTGGACACATCAGTCTTGTCGTTTGTCACTGTATGTTTGTCACCAATGAGCTTCTGGGAATTCTCCTGTCTCTGCCTCCCATCTTTCCATAGGAATCCTGGACTTACAGATGTGTTTTTACCACAGCCTTGAGCTTTACTTGAGTTCTAGAGATTTGAACTCAGGTTCTCATGCCTACAAAATGATCAAGTAAACCACTGAAGCACTTCCCTGGCCCAGAATCTACCTATTCTTAAACACTTCATCTCCCTTTCATTTACTTTCTTCCTATATACTTGTAACTATCTTTTGGACTACAGTTTGAGAAGCCAGAGCATGAAAATTTAGCTAGTACTCTCAAGGACTCATACACTTGGCAGACCTCAGGGATGGTACAGATGCATCTAAAATTTAATGTGTTTCCATGGCATCTCGCGTTAAGGTTTCTGCAAGATTAACAGAGAATCCATCAAACTTAGAGGTGGTTCTGTAGTTAAAAGCACTTGGGGCTCTTATAGAAAACTTTAGTTCCCAGCAACAGTATCAAGTGGCTTTCACCCACTTAGCAACTGCAGCTCCAATAGGGGCCAATGCTATCCTCTAGTTTCTGCAGACACCAGGCTTATACATGGTGCCCATTTATACTCAGGCACACACACACAAATATCTAATATATATATATATATATACACACACACACACACACACACACACATGTATATGTTTAAGTTTAAAAGTAGCAAATCAAATCACACAGAAAAGAATTCTGAATTTATTTTCTCTGTCAAAGATTTTATTTTGAACATAAAATTTTGGATGACATCTCTAAGGTGTTCCCTTGCTTCAACATGGGTTTCATTTTTTTGCCCACCAAGTAAATGACACACAAAAATAGTTTTCAGAACATGGACACTCACAGTTAATTACTGAGGAGGAAAAAATACAAAACAACATGAACAGGGATGCATTTTGGTGTGTCCTTTCATTCATTCATCACTAAGAGACATTTAAACAGTCTTATTGTTGCCAGAACTTAAGAAGAACATTTGGCACTAATGAAAACTGCAATTATAGCTGGTCAAAGTGGTTGATTCTTTGCCACTGTTATAAACAAAAATTCAGAGGCAGGTCATGGGAGAAGAAATAGCCTTATGTGACCAGACAGTGCAGTAGTGGTGCCTCCAGAGACTTGCCAATCAGCCTTTCTGCTCGTGGAGCTGAGTTATATATAAGAGAGAACTCTTACAATGACAGGAAAAGACAGACCAATGAAAGGGAAGACATTCTTTTCTTTTGAGGGAATAGGCAGAGGTTTTCTAGGAACTTGGGTACTCCTTTTATGGTCTAGTGTTTGAACTCATAGCAATCAGTGCTATTTCCAAAGGTTGGGGCCACAGAGAAGAGAGACATGATATAAAGACATATATACTCTACTCTCTCCTGTTCTAGTCAGCTAATCAGAAATCTTCTGTCAATGTGAGGAGTCAGTGAAGGATGCCATCAGGCTCCTGAAATACATCTAGACCACCATTTATCATAACCCACATGGAAGGTAGAGGTGGATCCACACCACCACTATCAGGACACTAATAAACTACTGCCCAGCTGTGATTAGCTAAAAGCAAAGTAAGCTACAGGGTACATGTACAATATCCCTGGGTCATGTAATACTCCTATAGCTTTTCATTTTTTTTCTTGGAACATTCCAATTTATAGAAATAACCATTTCTTCTCCTAACATGTGAATTTTACTTCATATAGTCTCTAAGTTCTCCTCTAGCTTCCTTCTGCTCTATGAATGAGTAACTTCACTGACTGCTATGTATTGACTGCTACTAGCTTTTGGATATCTCCTCTGACCAACTCAATGTTTGATAAATTGCAGCAATAAGGTCATGTTATTTGACCACATGAGTATGTGTCACTCTCTAGTCAGAATATCTTTATTGGTTCTGTATCACTTTCCAAATGAAGTTTGAGATCCCTAGGGCTAGATAAACTTGGAGTCCTCCAGTCCAGTTTGGTGGAGTCATTTCCCATTTATCCTGTTTATGCCCACCATGCCCACCATGTGGCACTGCTCCCCATTTGTGGAACTTCAGAACAAAATTCATGTTTTACCTTCTAAGATGTCTTTGTTGTTCCTTTGTGGGCCATAATTCTGTCAATTATTGACTGTAATTTAAAAGACACTACACACAGAAGCACTAATATATATATATATAATATAATATCATATTCATATATGTTATATATACAATTTAGTGATTTAATATCAGTTCAGGAATAATATGCCTCATAGAGAAATCAGACTTATTTATTTCAGACTCAGAGAAGACGCATCACTTCTCCTGTCTGTCTTCCTTTCACAGGACCAGTGATAAAGAGATGAGGGTCTAGTAGAGACTATGGAGGGAGGCTAGGACTCTTGTCCTACATGTAGTCTCTCATAGTAGGTACTTCATGTTTTTCTGGGTCAAAATATTTGACAAAAAAAAATTAAAGAAGAAAAAAATTAGCTTAACATTAAAGATGTTAATAGTCTATCAGGGCAGGAGAACACAAGGCAAATAGAGCAGGGATATCTGATCCCCTTGCATTCACTGTTGGAAAATTGGGAGCAAAGAATGCTGGTACCCATTGTGCTTCCTTTTTTTTATACAGTCCAGGAGCCTAGTACATGGAATAATGCCCCTGTATTAGGGTGGACATTACCTCCTCAGTTAACTCAATTTAGGAACTGCTTCCTCAAGAATTTTTCCAAAGTTAATATTCTAAGTCCTATCAACTTGGCAGTCTTTATAATCATCATGCCCTCCATGTGGAAAGATGTGCTTTTTAGCGACCTTTCTTGAGCTTGCTTTTTTATAGGAGCTTTTTGCCTTTCCTTTGCCCTGCCACAGTTATATGCTTAATTCTTCCTATAGTACTTCTGTCACATATACTATCTGTCCAGATGCTATAACAAAATACCATAGACTGGTGCCTTATAATGGCAGAAATGTCTTTCTCAGGGTTCTGGGAGCTAGAAAATCCAGATGCACTGGAAAATTTGACCTACTTTCTCCTCTATAGATGTACCTTATCACCATGTTCTATGTGACAAGAGTGATCTTAAGAACAACTCATTTCTATCCATGATAGTTCTGCCCTTATAACTTACTTTCTTTCAAAATCCTTTTATCTCATATCTCCTATTTCCACATTTGAAGATTTAGAATTACAACATAGCAATTTCATAAAGAGTAAACTTTTAGATCATACCATGTCTTCGATCGGTTTTCTATTTGTAATTTTATGATACTGAAAAAAGTTTCATATTCCTAGCCACCATTATACAATATCTCCATCAATTACTAACATTTCAGAACAAAAGTTAAATTTACACCTTTGTTTTTCATTAACACAATTTTTTGTGAACATAATACTTAGAATGGTTACTAAAAGCAAAAGTGGGGATTCTGAACAAAAGGAGGTACTTAGAGGAGAACGTTAGAACTGAGAGTGAAATGATAAGACAAATAGCTTAGTAAGTAAGAAGTGGAAGCTGTTTATATATCCCAGCTCTGCAGGTTTTATCTTCACAGTTTGGGGGAGATATTCAAATGAACTGGCATTTATAATCTATTTAGATGCATGGATAACTGATCTTACCTAAGCTTCAGAAGTCTTTAATTTGGTCAAAAAGATTTTATATAAAATGAAAGTTTTCTAAAGAAAGAAACCAAATCTCCTTCTGTATTATTTATAGGCATGGGGATATAATACAATTATAAAAAAGTACGACTAAAGTCACCTTTGTATTAGCTATGTATTACAGACAAACAATTGCTATGGGCTTGGAGATGGCTAACAAATAGTTAAAGCATTTGCCATGTAAACAGGGGGACTAGAATCTGGATCCCCAGAACCCACATAAATGGAGAATAGTTATCATAGCCAGCCTCTTATTCTGGCCTCAGAAGGTGGATGGAGACAGAGATTCCAACAGCAAGCTGACACAAATCATATATGTTTATTAGGAACAAGTCCTTAGGTCAGAGAATTTTAATGGTGTCAATACAGGAGGTACAGATCACCAGAGTCCTGCTGGAGGATGCTTCCACTGCAGTTTTCTCATACCCCTAGATAACTGCTACTTATCTCACCTTATCTCATGGGACTCAGCTGATGGCCACTCGCAGACAATTCTCCAGGACCCTCATGTGGTGCCTGCCCTCCTTCCTCTCAGCTTCCACGAAACTCTGACTTCTCAGCTAGGCCTTCTGGAATGAACAGATGCACCACAATTTCTGGATTTTAAATGTCTCCCCATTCCTCAGACTCTCATTCCCTTCTCATGTTCAGCTCCTACTATGGCCATACGATCCATGAATACTTCTCATCATAGAATCAGCTGTGACTCAAAGAACAGCTTTTCATTAAGGTTACCTATAAAAAACAAATATTGAAACTAATGTTACAAATTTGTCCCTGGTAGTCTTCTCAAGAAATAAGACAGTGAGGCAAAAGCTTTGCTTGGCTTAGAAATTTATTCAGTACTTTATGAATTACTAAATCAAAGTTACAGAAACATGTGAAACAGGATTCTTTTTTGCCACTGATGTAACTCTGGGTCGAATCTCACATGACCCCACAAATGGAAGCTTCACCTTACTGGTCCCTAGACCAGTGTCTGGATTATTGCAAACAAGGTTCTGTATCTACTTTTCTAAGCTCATTTTATACCCAGTAGACACCTATCAGGGCTCCCTTATGGTGTCTGAGATTGCATCTCTGTTTCTGTAACCAAAAACAATGTAGGGAGGAAAAGTTAGTTTACTCATCACAACCTCTCATCAGAAGAAGTCAAGGCAGGAATTTGAGGCAGGAACCTAGTGACAGGGTCTTAAGCAAAGATCATTAAGGGTTGCTGCTTATAGATTTGCTCTTCCTGGCTCCATCATTCTTATGCAGCCTAGGAAAAGCAGCACTCACAATAGGTTGGGCCCTTCTAAATAGTCAAAAATTAAGAAAATACCTAATAGACATGCCCACTGGCTAATTTGATCTAGATAATTCCTCAGATGAGACTCCCTCCTCCAAAGTGACTCAGTGGTATTAAAGCAAAAATTGAAGCCAACCATGTCACTGAGATACCACATAGTATCTATAGAAGACTAAAATATGCATTCTAGTATGGGAGACATAAATTTCCTTTAGCAACAACTGGGTTCCAGACATTAATTCCTTCTGGTTGAGTTAGCCTCAAGGCAGCCATGTTAATGAGACTTCATGTGTGCAGCTTCTCTCACATTGCTAGGTGACAAGATCTCATCTAAGCTCCCTGTTCCTCTGGTTCATGCAATATTTCTTCCCCTTCTTGTGCTATGATCCCTGAGCCTTGGGTGCAGGAGTTTTAATATAAATGTTTTAATTGGGACTGTGCACCACACACTGGTTCTCTGTATTTTTGGCCAGTTGTAGTTTTCTGTAATGACCTTCATATGTTATAAAGAGATTTTTCTTTGATGAGAGGTGAAAAATATGCTATGTATGGATATAAGGATAAATCTTTAGAATGTAGTTAAGAATTATATTGATTTAGTAAAGATGTAGTAGTAGGTATTTCTCCATGATGATGACTCATTAGCCCCAAGCAAGAAACACCCAAAAAAGTTATATATTACTATGTGATCAGTCTCCAAATCAGGTATACAAATGACTTTATATGAACAAATGGGATATATCTATATATGTGGGAATATAGATAAGTGTATATATACACACACACACAAAAGAGGTCATAAATTTGAAAGAAAGAAGGGGCTGCATGAGAAGCGTTAGAAGGAATAAGGGGAAGGTGAAAAGTAATGTAATTATATTTTAATTTCAAAACTAAATTTATTACATAAAGATCACTTCAAAGCTCATTTTCATCTTGAATGTATAACTCACAAGTGCCCACTCAATGAAATGGGTACACTCTGAGCAAAAGTCAAGCCCAAATATAAGCTGTGGTTGCAGTGGACCACAAAGTACCCCCCAAGTCCCTTTTCAGTACAGTATATAAACTCCATTTCTACATTCATCTCCAACATTGATGCATAGGAGAGAAACAGAGAATATAGTAAAAATAGAGGAAAATCAAACTATAGTAACTTGATGATATGAATGAGCACATTCACCTAAATCACACAGTTTCTCCTAATTCTCAAAACTTAAAGTGGCTGCAAACTCAGATGCATGGGTAAAGCCATGAAAGTGAGAGGGTATTCCATTTTGTCTTAATGGTAGACAAGAAATGAAGATGAAATTATTCATTGCTGAGATTCTGATAGCAGAGAATGTCATGGATTAACAGTTAAGCTTGATAATCCTTCCTACTTCAAGTTCAGGTATGGCTGGGTTGTGGTGATATATATTTAATAAAAAAGCTGAACAAACCACGGCCAGTTTTCACCCAGATAACTCCTCAAGCTGAGCCAAGAAGTTCTTTTCTCTATGAGTCCTCAGATTGACTGCTCACACAGGCAAAGGCCTGAGCTTCAGACTTCTCCTGCCTTAAATTTCTTTGCTCCACCCAGCTGTTTTACTTCCTGGATCAACTTTCCTAGAGCTAGAATTAAAGATGTATTCTATCACTGCCTGGCTGTTAGGCCTTGAACTCACAGAAATCCAGACAGAACTCTGTTTCCTGAGTGAGAATAGAGATTAAAGGTGTGGGGCACCACTCCCTGACCTTCATGGTTTGGCTATGGGTGACTAGTTCCTCAGATATTCCAGACAATTTTTTATAGGGTGGAATGTACTGAAGAAAATCTGTCCAGATGTTATTACTACATTGTGTATTTTGTGTATTTATATTTTTTATTTTTACTTGATATTTGTATTCATTACTAAGTTTAGAATTATGGGCATATCTAATTCTTGTCTTCTTGATTTAAGAAACAGATAACTAACACTTGCTAGAATTGGCATGCTAATTGTCAAGTTGTGTGTGTGTGTGTAATAAAGAAAAAGAGAAACTGATAAAGAGAAGGGTAGAAACCAAATGCCATTGCTTTAAACTACTTTGTAAGTACATTTGATAGAGCATGTGATGGGGAAAGTGGAACTGTCACTCAGAAAACAAGAAGAGGAAAGAGGCTGTGCATGGCCACAGCTCATCCATAGCAGGCATGGCACTCAGTGAGTGGCAGATGGAAGATAGAGTTGAACTCAGATCCTTGACAATCAATTGCCCTGGAACATTTTTATTGCATAGGAGTATACACCTTAACCTTACAAGAAAATAGTATGTCAATAACATACAAGATCACATTCAATTTCCAAGAAAGTGGGAAGTTACAAATATTTAATTTAATAAATAAAATAAATCATGTCATAAAGGTTACTTCAGCAAACATACTTTTTAACTATAATATATTATTTTCACAACCATTTGATATTCTACTCTTGTGGCTACCTGAACTTAGTTTACAACAGGGACTGTTTTTTAGGGGTGTCAGTGGTTTCCAGTTCCCTGAGGAATCAAAACTGCAAAGAATATGCTTTATTAAATGCTATTGGAGAGTGTGAAGAGATTCCCAGACTCCTGATATAGCTTTTTCAGTCTCCTGAGTGTATGACTTGGGGCACATAATGTTGTTTTTATGGAGTTTCACTATTTATTTGTGGACTAAGGAGGTAGGAGAAAATGAAAGAGTCTTCACAGTCCCTTCTAACCTCAATATTCTTCTGGTCTACAGGAAATCAGCCTGTCTGGAATACAGATATGAAGCTTGGGGTGAAGTTTCACTCATGAGTATTAAATCAGTGACAAGTGACTTATTTAAGAAAAATATATAATCAACTTGAACAATTTAAAGATGGGTTAGTGTTCATTGCTTGAAGGAATGATTTTTAACAAGGTCATGATTTTAAAGGCTAATAATGTTCCTTTGCCTTAGCCAGAACAGGAGCTAGATCCTGAGTATATAGGTCAATGCATTCCAAGATGTATTTCAGTGGGAGCTCACTCAATCAATTAGATTTTCTAAGTGAAAATGAAAATCTCTCCAAGTTCAAGCAGATTTGATAAAATTTGCCTAGCATGGGAAGGTGGAAAAATTCTTAGGTTTAATATTTCCCAACTAGTATGTCAGTATGAAAAGAAGACATGCCCAAATAACTTGATTTTTTAATTGTTTTACTTGATTTGTCATTGTATGTGTTGCCTTAAAATGTAAGCCATAAGTTTTGCTTGTATTTTAAATATCATGCATTAATGAGCCAAAAAATGGTAAGACTTTTATTTCTCTGAATCATGCAAGACATATATCTTTTTCCACATTTTATTGGTCAAAGAACTGAGGTGCAGAGCTTTGAGAGATCGTACACAAGATCCTAAAAGTGTGGAGGTTCAAAGTTAGAAATGCAACTCAATTATTCTCAGTATACTTCCATTTTACTTTCTGAAAGATAACCACAGAGTTAGCACTTCTTAAGAAAACATATATTCTGCATAAAGCCATTGACTCCTAATAAAGCAAACAAGTACTCAATGAAAAGTTAAGATGTATTCCCTGGTGACTTGTACTAAGTATATTATCATCATTCACCAACTAGCATTAGGGGCTATGCTATTTAGCATGTAAATCCTAACGGTTTTAGTCACTTATTCTTTGAAATCAGTTGAGATTAGGTTGACCCATAACTGAGCCCTTTAACAAGAAATTATGGGTTTCCTGAAAGCAGATACAGTGATTGAATCATAGCTAGAGGAATTTTGCTTGAGAAATTATCCTCAGAAGTCTAATTGGAGGAATGATGATATAGCCAGAGGAGACAGAAGGTAATAGAAGGCACCTGAAGAAGGTAACTGCGGATACCACCTCTGCCCAATCCTACCCGAGACTCTGAGTGACTTCTTGATGCATGGATTGAGAAGTTATTGATTCACTGACACCTACATCTGAATTGATCAGGGTGACTGTTTATTGACTCTTACCATCTTCACAGATGAGAACCTGTATGTGCCAGAGTGATGTCAGTAACTGGTGTGGAGAGAGGCAGGGGCTAGAGGTGAGAGGTGCTGTTATGTAGGCAGAACTCAGCTGTTGGACTCAGAGTTATGTTGAGGAGGTAAACAGGAACACACATTTTATTGTTGATAGATATCCAGAGCTCAGGCATACTGCATGAACCTTAATAGTTTGGGCTTCTGGGCTCAAGATTCTTTGTGTTAAGACCAAATTGATTTGTTTTTACAAGAATTTGGTATGACTCATGGCTTGCAGATCAGAGGTCTTAGAGAGGTCATAGGAAGCTAAATGTCACTCACTGTCTCTAATTCGGCTTTCTTTGATGTGCAACCTTATCTCTTCCACATGCTTCATACAGAGGAGAGAGAGGGGGGGGATGAGCTTCACCACCACTCCTTTTGCTGTACATCTTTGATTCTTCATATCTAATTATAAGGATGATGTCAGTTTTCTTCTAATAATTGTTCTTTGCTCCTGGTCAATGTGCCCTACTTGGCCCACATGACAGGGAGCAATGAAATTAGAATGTACAACAGCCATAGAAACCCCCACTTAGGAGAGCGGACATGTTCATTACACACAATACCAACCATAGCAGATTAGTTCTCTATCAAATAATCAAATTCAGGGTCAAGGATAGATACATTTTGTGCTTCTGAACACGGCACACTCTGACTAACATACAATACAATGCTGTCTGGAAGCTAATGAGGAGCAGAACTGAGGCAGCCAGAACCTAGGTTTGTCTTCATGACAGGAAATGAAATGAGATATAAAGAAACTATGCAATGGAAAAATGGGGAGAAATTGTGTCTCTTTTGAAATTAGACAGCACAGAAAATGTATGTGCATGTCAACGATTTTTATGCTAGACTCTTTAGACCTTATGTGCTCTCCAGTGTCCCTGTATCATGATGAATGATCCAAAATACTTGGGACTGTTTTTTCACAGTGTTCTCAAAATACTCTACTTCCCAAATAGAAATTAACGAACTTATTTTACAAATATTTATGTGTGTTCTGCTGATACATTCTGGCTTTTGAACCTGAATCCTAGTACATGCTACATAAGCCAAAGTGCTTATTTTATCTTCTTTCTTTTTCCCACCCATTCACTTTTTTCTTCATTCATCCATCTATTTATTCATTTAAGCATTCATCTGACTGCATTGTAGGTATCGTGCCACAAATCCTGAATAAGCAGATGGCACTAGAAACAAGATTTTTTTCCTCTTGGATATAAGAAAATTGAGGTTACAACATGACATCATGAATTTTACAAGACTATTCTCATCACAGGCATACGTGGAGCAGAGTCCTGTCTTCTCTTCCCCCTCCCTCCCTCCCTCTGTCCTTCCCTTCCTCCCTCCTTCCCTCCTTCTCTCCCCATCTCTTCCTCCCACTTTCTAATCAAAGGTGTTGAAATTCCATTTTTAAAGTATGTTGGGTGTTTTTATGTGTTAGAGCCACAGGTTTCCATAAAATAAAGTTTTTATGCCTAGACAGTTCTATCATTAGTGATTTCAAGGTGGATGCACATTTTCCTGTTTCTGACAGAGCATGAAATGATGTATGCAAGCTACAAATATATTTTTCTGAGTATTTTATAATGTTCTATCCTGTTCCTTATTACAAAAAAAAATATTTCAACTGTTAGAAAATAACGTGTGTATGGGTGATGAGGTTTCTGCTTGATCCGAGTGTAGCTGCCTCTCCAATTATTAGTGTTGGGCGATTTCTTTAACAAGGTCCAGAGTGTCATTCAGCATATCAGGTGTATTAATACTATTAACTGGAAGGTGTTGGCTGTAGTGACAAAGCCCAGAATAATAGTTTATTAAGTGGTATGGAGTATTGCTTTCTGAAGCAATTGGTCACATAATAATTCATTTGTTGCTATTATAATACCAGAGTGGGGAAGGTTATCACTTATCACTTCTGCTTTACTGCTGAGAAAACATAGGGTGTAGGATTTTGCTTGGTTTCTCCAACATCATAGAGCACGGGTTGCTGGGTGTCAAGGTAAAGTCAGAGCTAGCATACTGTTTGAATATGGGGGCCCTGTGTTATTTCATTTGAGTATTAAAAATATGATTGGGGCTATAGAGATGGCTCGGTAGTTAAGAGCACTTGGTGTTATTGCAAAGGACTAGGATTCAGTTCTCACTACTCATGTGGTAGCTCAAACCATCTGCAACTCCAGTCTCAGGGGTTCTTTACCCTCTTGTGGTCTCTATAAGCAATGCACACTAGTGATGCAATACATATATGAAGGCAAGACACTCATACCAATAAAGTAAAAATAAATCTTTTTAAAAATATAAAATGAATATAATGAATATTCACCATAGATTGGCTTTCTTCATCCTGTAACTATTACAGATAATGGATACTTTTTCATGATCTGAATGTGTTTACATAGTACCTAATTTTGATAATGATCACAGGTATGATGGCTCAAAGTAAAGTCATTCCAGCATAAATTTCTATGAAACATGAGCATGAGGAAATGCTGAAAGACCAAGAACTCTGTATGTGTTCCTCAGAGTTTCATAAATACGAGTGAAGCAGGAGACTTATAACTCAAACTGAGTGTTTTAAAGCAGTTTTCCAAGTAAAACGGGAGGGAATGTCTGAAACTACATGCTGAAACCATCATGAACATACTTTTAGATTCGTATCCCTTTCCCATTCCTTCAGAGAGCACAAGGGGCGAGATACTACTAGACCACTAGAATGAGTTGAAAATATAATCACAGTCATATCAATTTCAAGGATGTTAATAATAGTGGTTAATAATTATTTCAGAGTCATAAATGAACTGCTAATTCTAGTTCTGCTAAACCATGAGACTTGGCATCATACAACTTCATTAATATAACATGTATAGGTGAAGGATTGGTGTTCCAGAGAACTTAGTAACATAGATATGAAGTCACCTTTAAATCAAGTAACTACATGATTTAAAGGAGTCAGAACTTGCTTTTAGAGTTTGGGGTAAAGAATTAGACAGGTCCCTGTCAAGGTAGATGCTTCATTTGACTTTTAGACATTGTCTTACCAGTGTTACTTCTGTATCATGATTTAATTTGAAAACATCTAAAGAAGTTGTCATTGGCACCTGGTGGGGTGCCACTGGCTTCTACTGGATAGAGGTCAATGCAACTCATAAATATCTTACCAGAACTCAGAGAAGCCCTACATTAGAAATGTTTCCAACCTCCGAATTTGTCTTGTTCAGAATAAGAAGGTGGGTATTATTCCAGAGACTGAATACTGATGTGATCGTTGGAGTAAGCTGTCATGGTTCCATTGAATTGCACTTGTTAAGAAGACACCTTAGTTCCTTCTTTCCTACAGATCCAGAATTACCCAGGCTGCCTCCCTGTTCTGAAGGACAAACAGATTTTAGGTTAACAGCTTAGTAAAATGACCAATATCTCTGACAAGCTCAAAGAAAAGTATAAAACCCAGAGGCTCTTCCTTGCCCCCTCAAAGCAACTTTATTTCTAAAAGTAGACTTTTATTACTAAATTTTTAAAATTAAGATTTAATTATATTATTTACCTTTTTTTCCTTTCTTTAAGTACACTCTCTCTAAATCTTGCCTTTTTATTTGGTGTGTGTGTGTGTGTGTGTGTGTGTGTGTGTGTGTGTAATCTTCATAGATGCAAAAATACAATACGCCCAATTCATTTAATGTTGATTAGGACTGATATTGGATGTTGGATATTGGATAATCAATTGGGAATTTATCACTTCAGAGGACTATCCTGCTCTCAGCATTTCTTAGTTGTCTGTAGTTCTTTGCCTATGGGTGGGACCCCATGAGCTTGCATGTTAACATGTAATTAGTGCATTTTCAGGTCTCGTTTAGGAAGCATCTTGTTAACGTATCATGAGTGAAGCTTCACTGTGATTTCTAGGAAACACAATCTGACAGTGGAGCAGACTTTTAAGGTTTAAAGTTAAGTGTCCTCCAGGTAGGTATAGAACATGGCCATGACAACAGCAATAATGCTCTCTGACACCTATAACCAAGGTGAAGTGCATGTGTGTTAAGAGTTCATTCCTGCTGTCCTCACCTTGAAGTGTATAAGTTCCTCTCCATGGCTCTCCTTTTTCACAATAAAGTGAATTTATGAGCATGTCAGAAAACTGGGCCAGACAAGGATTTCCTCTTGCTCACTTAAACTCAAATGACAGCTTAATGACAGAAGTTCCAAGAGGAAAACAGAAGCCAAAGTCTGGTACCTCACCTGAGCCACTTAGAGCTGATGTCAGCCTCCCACATTCACTCATTGTCTGGAATTTACCAAACATCCAGTGGTAAAAGACCGAAAGACATCAAGTTAATGGATAAATGACAACAGGTGGCCAACAGCCATGTCACAGTCAAGTGGATTAAACAGCAATGATTAAAGTCTCAGAGGAAGACTACTTATCATTGGAAATGAAGTCGGAATGTAACTTCTTCTGCAATTGCATCTGGGGTGAATAAGTGGCAGTCTGCACATCATCTGCCATTGCCTGGAGGCTTTCTTTCGTTTCTCCACCTCTAAAGTGAGGAGCCAGATAAAATTATTAGGAATACTCAGATATCTTCCTATTTAAATATTCTAGAATTTCTAAAGGGAAAAGAACAAAAGCTTTCTCAAATCCACTATTGCTGCTCTTAAATCATTTTCCAATTTCTTTGGTGTTCTCACTGTGGATGGATTTCTTCCCTTAAAGTTTTAATCTTATAAGTGCCTAATAAAAGTGATTTTTTTCCATAAAATATCTTAATGTGCTCAAGTCCTTCATATCCCTGTGTAGAACTTTCTCACTTAGCCCACAACAGCCATCTGTGGGTGAAAGATAGCAGAGGCAGAAGTCTGAGCTACCACAGTAGGATGCAAACAGAAAAGACAGATAAATATTTACCCTCTGACAGCTCTCTGATCAACAGCAATATACAGTAGCAGACTTCAAGGTAGCCTTGACCAGAGAACGGGATCGGATATCCTTTATCTTCCCATTTCACACATCAGGAGGCAGCCCTGGTACCCTGATCACAGCCCTTCTCACAGAGCAGGCTAAGCACATAGAATGAAGAAGAGGAAATCCACAAATACTAATCCCAGCAGGGGAAGGGATAGACATGTAAAGTCTGAGCCTTTATATGATTCAAGAAGCCTGGAACAAGGTCATCTAAGCAGAATGTAATCATTGCATCTTACAAAATGTATACTATTACACTAAAACTTCATTTTCAAGTCAGCATTTCAGAGATCAACTTTTCAGCCAAAAATTATCTCTGTGTTTTTCTTCCAAATAAAGTCAGGGAATTTTTCCTACATTTATTCATTCTTAAGTGTATACTGTGACTCCAGCTCCAGGGGGTCTGATGGCCTCTTATGGATTCTGAGGCCACCCACACTCACATGCTCATAGACCTATATCTACACAGTAATAATAGAATATTTAAAAGGAAATTCCTAGTGCAAATCCAATAATAACATGAAGAGTCAGCTGTCCTGACAGACCACAATGTGTTATGTCCACTGGATAATAGTCACTACTATATTTACATTGAAAACACTTTGTTTACATCATGTTGGAGTCAAATTAACTTCTTAAGCAAATCTTCAGAGTATGGGCTGAGGATATAGATCATCCTATTAAAAGCACTTGCTGTTCTTGCAGAGGACAGGAATTCAGTTACTAGCACCTATGTAGGGCATCTCACAACCACCTGTAACTCCAGGAAATCTAATGCTCTCTTCTGACCGCTGTGGGCACCTGCACCCACACATACATAGATATGAACATAGTAATAAACATATATTAAAAAGAAGGAATCCCCAGTGAAAATCCAATACAGCTAACCATTTATTTCTAGGATGGTGATGTAGAACCTTTTTAGCTTTTATTCATCTAAAAATAAAATTAAGCACTTTAAACATTTTAACAGATAGATATATGCATATTTTTCATAATGTGGTTGTAGTTTCCCAAGGGTCTGGGAATCATTTGCATACCTCTATAACATACACACACACACACACACACACACACACACACACACACGTAATTTCTATTGCTGTTTCTTTGTAAAAAAAGCCAGACTGACAGGAAGTATGAAATCTCTTCACTCTTTCTCATGGAATCTAAATCTATGATCATACCATGGAAGGTGTCTAATAAAAGACTCCTTGAACATATTTCCATATTTTCTGCTGGTATGAGTCCAAGAAGTTTATTTTTAATTATTTGCTTATATATCACAGGTGATGATATTTCAGGGGAAAATCCTCACATGGTCACAGAATGACAGGTTAGAGGGCAGGGGGGGAAGTCAATGTTGATTTTTTTTCTTTTCCTCTCATCACACGACTAAAGACAGCAGTTACTGCTGAGACTTGTGTTTCAGAATTACATGGTGCCATTCTGACATCTCTAGGTCTACTGCTCTCTCATAGGTAACCTCATATAGGGACAGACATCTTTGGATACTAGTTCCTCATCTCCTGCTTCTCTAAATTCTTCCCCATTATCCTCTCAGATAAATCAAAGTTAAGTTTTAAAAAGCATTAGCTGGACAATTATTTAAAATTTGTTCTCTGGTTGTTTCTGATTATATTTGCTCAATAATTGCTTATTTTGAAATTGTAACTCTCTCTGGATGCTATTTACGATAGCCCCATGCCCCAAACTTAACCTCTCATTCCTGAAGCCATTCACATCTCCCCTTTTCTCTTACATAGAATTCCTCCCTCTGGCCACCTCTACTTTGTTGGAACATAAATACATAGCTACCAACTCTATGCTGTAGCTCTTTTATTTTTAATTAAAGCACTTAAATTTGAAAATTCTGCCTATAGTATTAGAAACCCATCACAGAGATAAACCAAAAATGTATAGTCTATTCATTTGGGACAAAAGTACATTTGTTAGAGTTTACATGATAGCTATGGCATCCCATGTGACAGTGTAGGAAGAACTGAAAAATTATAAAGGGAGAAGTGTGAAGTTCATTTTCTGAGTGCTCTGTAGAGAGTACAGTGTTTTAAAGCATAATCCAATGACTGATGTGGGTAACTGTGATGCCTGAGTCAATGAGAAATGACAATTTTATTTAATGACTTAGCTTCAGTGTAATTTTTGTTAACATCTTAAATGATATAGGTTTTAGTCTTTACAGAAAGGAAAAAGTGCATTTATGCAAAGAATCTGATTGTACAAACATCTGTATGAGCAAAGGATATATAAGAACAGGAGACTGCAGTCTAGTCTGGTCATACATGCTTAGTGAGTGGCTTTGAAGGACCGAACCAGAGGACATTTGTGACTTGGAACAATACAGTTCTTTATGGCAGATCTTTGAGCTTAACTCCAAGGCTATTGTATGGCTTTGAGGTTATCTAGCCCTCTGTTGCTTTTATCTCCCTATGCCTCATTTTCCTTCACTATAAAATGGATAGAGACGTATCTACCTCATAGAATTCCTCTGAAAACCAGATGGCACAGTGCTTGCAAAACACTGTGAATAGAATATGAAACATGGGGAGAGCTCAAACAGCTGTTGTTGTTGTAATTATTATAATTATTTACAATGAGGAGCTAGATTAGATAATCTCCAAGGTCTTCTCCTGTGCTGAAATTCTACGGTCCTATGAGCACTTACTTCATTCCCAAATGACGTCAGATAAATGAGGTCTCACCATTTATTGGGCAAGAAATCAATATGGCCAATTTTCAATTGTATCCAGTAAGGTAAGCTGAGCAGAGCGTAAATTATTCAGAAAATTTTGGTTACACTCCATGTAGTTCTAGTTGCTCTTGGAATGCATAGAGCTGTTTAAAAGAATATTTTCTGCTCTTCTTATATTATGCTTAATGATTGAAATGAGTTTGGCCTTTCTCTGTTCACTGAGGGTGAAGCAATAGTAGACCATTGGATGTCTTAAACATGTTATTCCATTTACTGAGCAGAGTCTTAGCTGAAATCATCCTGCTACCAATTGGGTAATAGAAAACTCAAGCAAGGTGGCACCATCTTGGCTCTGATAATGGACATGCCTGTGACCAAGCAGCATGCCTTCTCTTACAAAAGCCTTTCTAGAACATCAGGTACTCAGGTCCACTCAGGCTTTGACATTCTAAGAGTGAGAAGCTGACTGCAGAGTGCAATTCTGCTGATAACTTAATTTCCAAAACTGCCTTAGCACTGCAGTGATACCTAATTACAACTCTCCAGCACAATGGCTACTGCAAAAACACTACAATAGGCTAATTACCTAAACTCCCATTTATCATTTAAGACTGCTTCCTAACCTGTCATATACTTCATCTCTTTAAGTAAAGGTTCTTTTCTATTCATGTTTTTTTTTCTACTTTTGTGCTGCTTTTTTTCCTTCTTTCTTTCTTTTTAATGAGGGGTTTGTTTGGGTCATCATTGAATTATTCAGAGGTAAATAACCTGCAAAAGACAACTGAGACAGTGGGCATTGGAACTACATGGAATCATTTTTCTTCCAATGATGGGGCACCTGTTTGAATACAGGTTTCCTCCACAGGCTGGCCAGCTGGATTAATAAATCTTTTGGGACATTAATTTCATTGTTTGGTAGCATCATTATAAGAGAAAATTAATTACAAAAGCCATGTCCCATAAAGATGCATTATCAAGCAGACCATGGCCATGAGTGATGGAGAGGTTGGTGCACAGTCCCATGGGAAATATGGGGAGCGTCATGCAGCACTGTGACCATTCTTCCCAGGAGTCACACTGATAGAACTAATTCTCATATATTATGTAGAAATTGCAGAAACACTGTGTTTCTTTCATTTCTGTTAGCCATGTGCAAGAGATTGGTTAGGTTGCTGGGGAGGGCTCTACACCCAGAATTAATGAACCCTGAGGCAAAAGCAAGGACAGCATCCTGTATATGTGAGAATACAGTCAATAGAAAGAGGAATGGTCTATAACAACTGAACCAAGAATAATAAAGAGTTGACCAAAAGAATATATTTTGGAACATAGCAGATCTCTGATAGATCTTATGCATACAAAACACACTCATTTATGCCTTCCATCAAGACATATTTGTCATAAAACCACATTAAAGACAGTTTCTAGCACTCTGAACAAAGGATCAGTACAAGTATTTGTGGAGTGAAAGACACTAAACATTGAGGCAGTTGAATTCAAATCAATAGTTGATATTGATTTTGTATGACACAACTTTCCACAAATTCATCCCCAGTCAGTATTTCAACTATTTGGGCCTATGGCATTTTATTTTATCTCCAGGTGATTTAGATTTTTGACTATTGTGTGCCTGACAACCTGCAGATGCTCCAGTTTTCCTTTACCATTAATGGCAAGCAAAGAAGCATGCACATCTATTACACTTACTCTCCTTGACTCCAGATATGTTTCTCCTACCCACAACTCATATTTCTTAATTATGACTGACAGCAATTACATCTGACAGTATAGAAATTCCTTTATTTATTTCTCAAAAATAATATCGCCATTTGAGCTTAACATGACTGGGTCACAACCTCTGTTTCAAACATACTTTCATACACTTGATCACCATGGCAATATGAGTGGTTACCATGGCCATTAACTCTTTTGACATCTCTTCTGAAGTCTAAGGAAAGTAATCATAGCATCACGGGGTTGGAATAAGGGCCAAGTGAATGGACTAGAAGCTGTGAGCAAAATATATCTGACTTTTTTCAAATTTTCTTAATTTTAATCCATTAGTGAATGTTCTCTGCTAACAGGATCATTTGTATTTAAGCCTTTAATTTTGGGAAAAGACTCCAGAGTCTCCAAGCATATCTTTTTATATATTTTATTAATTCTTTAAAAAATACATATACTCTATTTAGATTATATTAGTTTCTTTCCCATCTCTTCCTGGATATAACTATATCCATTTCCTTCCCACTTAATCTTGTATCATAATTGTATTTTAAAACTGAACCAGGACAGTTAATGTTTCCTATACACTCTTGAGCATATGGCCATCTACCAGAGCATTTTGACCTATCAGGGTCACATATTTAAAGAAAAGAAACTCTCCCTCTCCCAGACCCCATGGTTAACTACAACAAAGCCATGTTTTCAGGTCATAAAATTATTGTTATACATGTGAACCCACACTGGCTATGAAAGCATATACAAAACCTCTATAAGTTCTAGCCAGATAAATCATAACTTAATCATTTTGCCAAAGTTTAGGTAATAGATAAAGCCCAGTAAAAGCTAATCATAGGTTCTTCAGGAATGTCCATAAAACTTTAGACAATGTAAAACTTGAATACTACTCACTCAAACACCTACTCATTTGGTAAGAAATCCTACATGGAAAAGTGCCCAATAATCCTGAACAGCAGAGCCAGGAAATAACAGAACAAGGACATAGAATAGGAATTATGATGCCTAGTGTAATCTTTTCATGGTGTTACTCTTTAAGGCAGCCCATACTGGGGAAGAGGACATTTGCATTTCCTTTCGGTTCATTTGTATTACATAGCAGTTCAGACACAGCCCTCTCTGCTGTGGGAAACAACCTGTTCCACATTGCTCCAATGTTCACAAATTTTAATAATTTGTTTTTCTACTGAATTCAAAGGCTTTGACATTTAAAATTAGTTGTACTGCCTCATTCATTAAATTGGATATATTATAGTTGAACATTTTAATATCATAAATTAAAATTCAAATATAGTTATAATTTTTATTATTTGAATCATCCAGATAAATTTATTCAAAATGGCTAAAATTTGCATTTAAAATTAGCAGTTTCTAATCAGAAACAGGTTTTATTTTTTTAAAAGTTAAATTAACTGCATTTTTTTATAAGAAAAAAAAATCACTGAGTAATATTCTCATCCTTTTTTCCCTCAAAGCAAGTGAACATATACACAAATAAATTTTAAAAAGTCTGTTTTCTCAAAAATCATTTTCTCATACCTATTCTATACCATTATCCAACAATAAACTACTAATGAATGGTCCTCTTCCTCAGTTATATTGGAGTGGATGTTTACAGGTAATGTATAAGTCCTGGCATACTACCTTTTCCTAGGTGACTAGTCATAGACAACTAAGCTAATTGTTCTGAGCAGATGGCAAAGAGACCCTGGAGGACAATATTTCAAAGAATAGCTATTTTTCTCTTCCTGGAATGGAAGTTGCAGCCTGACTCACAAGAGAGGGCATCCAGAGGCAATAGCAAATCAAGTAGGAAACTCAGGAAGTGTGAAAAAAAAGGTAAGTTTCATTGAAGAATGGTGGCCAACAGTGACCACTACTGTCAGAACCACAGAGAATGAGGACTTAGTCAAAGCCAGGAGGAGATTCCTGTGGCATGCTTGAAAGGTAGATAGTGGTGATACTTTGCATCTGTGAAGGTACATGGTGCCCAGCATCCTTGAGGACACAAAAGACACTGGTGATGCCTAGCACGTTGAGAGTGCTTAAGACAAACTCTTGTTCATTATTTAAAGTTTAACTCACAATGATTTCACACCTGAAATCCTTTTCTTTCCAGCCTGTCCTATATCAAGACATTAAATCATACATCTGAACTTTCAGAGTGTTTTATTTATATCTGCTTATAACACTTAGGAAGTCTTATACTCTTTTTCTCAACATGTCCCTCCCACAGGTTAGCTAGAATTCATGACCAATTTAATTCTTTTCCCAGTGCAATGAATGAAAACCAGATTACTAGAGTTTTGATAAAAAAGGAAATGAAGGGGGACATATTGACTGCAGTGTTACACTACCGGAAGTACAGACAAGTACTGACCTACTTGAATAAAGATCCTTGGCCTCACCATGGGTGCCTAGTTACAATGGGAGTGAGAGTGAGAAAGCAAGAGGTGGGAATGGGAGACTTAGTTTCTACAGTATGGGCAACCTTCGTATACCTTTTGAATGATGAAGTGTCTGAACTCTCTATGGAATCAAGAAAGCATGAGTTTGTCAAGTTATTGTTGGGTTTCATAGATTTCTCTCACACTTAAATCTAATGTATATTAACAATAACAGTAAGTAAAACTAGACTTGCTTAGGTTTGGTCATGAAATAGAGAACAAGTTGATATTTCATGGGGGTGAGGATAGAATATCAATAATGGATATTAATGGCCCCAAGAAGCATGGCATCCACAGTGACAGAGACAAAAACACTGTTTTATAATAATTATCATAGAAGTGTGGACTGTTGCTTCCTATAAAGCACTAATTTGTAGCCACTATACATTATGGAGGGACTTGGGGCTGAAGAAACAAAAGACAGAAGTTAGATAGAGTATGTGGACAGGAAGAAGTGCAGTGAAATAACAAAAAGGGATTTTGCTGTAACTTCAAAAACAATTTCTGAAGGACTTATTAAGAGAATTATAAGCTATTGTTATTCTAATAGAAAATCAAAAAATTGTCGTTCTTTTTTTTTATTTTCCTCTAAATGATGCCCTCCCTCTTGAGAAATGGATGGGGGAATGGATCCATTAGAGGGCTAACATGAATAGTGTCTCACACAGAAATTATAATTATGGAAAGATAATAGTGTTATATTAGCATGCAAAATGTATGTGTATACACCCACACTCTCTACCATCATCTTCAGCTGTGTGCCAATAATGAGAAAATCATTCCTGGGGGAAATAATGTCGTTTACTCAAGGCATCATTCACAGCTTAAAAACAAGATCCAAAGAGACAGAGAACATATGAGGTTAATATTGAAGTGTTAATGGGACACAACTATTGTGAAGCTCACATTGTGCTAATTAAAAATAATTGCATCGTCCTAGAATTAGAGTTTGCATGGAGAGAAGTCTCAAAGGTCATTGCTTCTTTTCTTGATTTCCATCTTGGCTGAGCACAAGCTTCAATAGTTACCATCACAAGAAAAATCAGGCTCTGTGAAAGTGGCTTTCTCCAACAAAATGTGAGTAGGAACTATTTTTTTTCCAATAGAGAACCTTACTTCTGAAAAGCACATGGAAATCAGGCAGTTGTTAGTGACTGAAATGAATTAGAAAAGGATGAAATCAAGAAACCAAAGGACATGGATGTCACCCACTCTGAAATGTCTCACATGAATGGCTTTCTAGTGCTTATGTTTTATGTGAGAAATCTTTTGTAAGAATAACAAAAATCTCTTTTCAGAAAGAGCATTGAGTGTGTGCATAGTAAGCATGTGACCACTGTGACATCAGACAGAGGGAAAGTAAAAGAATTCACAGACTATGGATATCCAAAATGTCATGACTTATAAGCAAATGAATCAAGTTCTTTCCTGTCTCCCCCAGTATTCTAGTGTTCTATCACATCTTGTCAGAAGTAGGTTATGCCCTAATCTTTTCCGTCAGGAAATCTTACTTTATAGCATTCTACAGCAAACCTATATGTCTGGGTGCACTCTAGACTCATGATAAATTTATTAACATTTTAATCCACACCTACTTTCACTGACCTGTTCTACATGATTTTTTAAAGCAGTAACATGTTGTATTATGTTTTTGGCCTTTCCAGTCTAGAGCAGAAGCTTGACCAGCAGTCTAGTAGTCAGGAAGAAACACTCACAGTCACACAGAGACACACAGATGCTTACATTAATTTTCTGTTGATTGACGTAGGGCCCAGGCATATAACTTGCTAACTCTTTCATCTGAAGTAAATTCATCTTGTTCAGCTGTTTGGTACCTTTACTCAGAGCAGCATTTCAACTTCTTTCCTCTGCATTGTCTCCTGGAATCTCTGCTGAATCTTTGTTTCTCTGAGATGTTCCCAGAGTTTTCTTAGGCTGTAGCCCAGCCAACACTTCCTGTCTGCCTTCAGCCAATTAGAGTTTTTATTAAACTAGTAGGCAGGACAATTATTTAAAATGGGTCAAGATACAATCCCCCTATAATAACAGTAAAGAAGTGCATGGCATACCTAACTGCTGGTCCTACAGCATGCATCTGAATGAAGGGGCCAGAGCCTGCTTAGTTCATTTGTTTCTGTGGCAAATCAGCTGTTCTTGCTCTTCTGCCCCTCCCCACCAAACATTTGTCAACTGTGTTATTGGGTTTTCTTTTACTTTAGCCCCATGTTGGAATAAAAGATGTTGTTTTTGCTTTTTAACTTTTAGGGGGCCTGCTAGTCACCCACTTTCCAAATAAGTCACTTGCAGAGGTTTATTCTTAACTAAAAATACCAGGCCTTAGCTTGGCTCATTTCTTGTCAAGTCCATCTTTTGCCTCAGGACTTTTTCTTTCTATTCCTGTTTCTTACTCTGTAGCTTACTATGTAGATAGATGCCCCTAGAGTCCTCCCTTTTCTCTGGATACTTCTTTCCCTCCTCCCAGTTCCTATTTCTGTTTATTCTCTCTGCCTGCCAGTCCTGTCCATCCCCTTTGCTGCCTCACTATTGGCCATTCAACTCTTTATTAGACCATCAGGTATTTTAGATGAGCAGAGTAACACATCTTATAAGAGTTAAATTGATGTGAAATAGAAGTAGCACATCTTAACATAATATTCTCCAACATTACTGCCTACAGCATTATGCTTGCTGCACATCTTTTCTTGTAACTCTTTTGCCATCCTCTTGGCCATTAATGTGGCATCCTGCTCTCGCTCTTGCCACATCTGAGGCCTTAATAGCCGTTCTCCCTGCTTGTTCTTGGCAATGGCCGAACAAACAAATGATATGCTTATTCAGGGTTCTACAGATGGCTATAATTTCCAATGGCATATGGACCTTTAAAGTTCAAAACAAAACTTGAACTTTTTTCATCTACTTTTCTTTATTGTTCTATTAAGTATTTTGGGGAATTTCCTTTCTCTGAGAACACATTGCTTGCCCAGTAAAAGCTTTTTTCCAAATATCATTATCATATTACATTATGTGGTTGTGTTAATTACTTTTTTTTTTCATTGCCAAGACCAAATGTCTTTAAAAAGAAACAGTAAAGGAGTATTTATTGTGGCTGAAGATTTGTGAGAGTGTCAGACTCCCAGAGTAAAGAAGAAAAGGCAATAGGAGCAGCGCATGGCTATGGCAGACATATGAAGTAGGAGAGATCTAACCCCTTGAAAGAGCAGAGTGACAACCTCAAGACATATCCCCATGAACCTATTTTATTCAGTTAGTTCTAAAAGTACTATGACCTCCCCAAACAAGGCTCTGAGCTGGTAATCAAGTGTTTAAACACTGGCGCCTATGGGAGATATTTCATACTTAAACCAGAACAATTGTGGTTGAAAGAACAATGCCCTTCTCTTACAAGATGACCGTGTTTTGGTCAGTGGATCCTATGACTAAATTACCTCTGCCCAAGAGGCTTTGTGACGGGCTGTCTCAAGTCCTCCCTTGTTATATGAGTAGGACTGATGGTATCACAGGGCTCCTTAAAGCAGCTGTAGGAAGAGGTGAGACAGTAAAAGGGAGAAGTGGCATCATGAGGGAGGAGAACAATTCCAGTAGTGGGATTATGCTGGTAATGTAAATATTTGCCCCGCCTATGGGTTTAATAAAAAGCTGATTGGCCAAAGGCAAACAGGAAGTGTGGGCGGGGCTACCAGACTAAGAAAACTCAAGAACATCTCAGAGCAGACACAGATGCCAGGCAGTTGCCAGGTAGAGCCATCACAGACGCAAGGTGGTGACAGCAGCAGACACAGAGGAAAAAATGCTGCTCTGAGAAAAGGTACCGAGCTGCACTGATGAACAACATGGGTTAGATTGAGAAAAAGTGCTAGCAAGTTATATGCCTGGGCCCTAGGCCAATCAGCATAAAAATAATACAAGTGTCTGTGTGATTCTGTGGGACTGCATGTGTTTCTGTGGGACTGTGGGTCTGAACCTCTGAGCGAGAGTAGAAAGTCCAAGCAGAAATCATTTACAATAAATGGAAAACATTTCCACCAGGAGACAATGGCTGAGAAGATGGGGAAAGGGACTGGTAGTCACTTGACTTATCTCTATGACAAAATACCTGACAGGAAGCAAATTTAAGGCAGAAAGTATTTGCTTTAGCACACAGTTGGAGAGCTTGAGACAGCTGCGTACAGTAAGTCTGCATCAGGAAGTAGAGGGAGGAAGGAACACCTGTGTGCAACTCTCCTCCTATTCCTACAGCCTAGGATCCTACCTTATGATACGGATCCACCTGCAATTAAAGTGAGTCTTCCCACTGTAATCAACCTAATCTAGACAATGTCCCCTTTATGGGCCCATGGGGGACATACCTAGAGGCCGAAATAATCTACACAATTATTCACAGATATGCCTGAGGCTGTCTTCAAGGTGATTCTTTTTCTTGTTAAGATGACAATCAGAGTTAATCATCATAGAAATAATGCACATAGGATTGTTACCAACCTCTGGAAACTGGAAAAAACAAGGAGACAGATCCTCCCTGGATTACTCAGAGGAGCCCTGTAGTATGCAGATTGTAGCTCAATGGAACTCATTGCGATCCTATGACCAGGGACACATTATTATTAGCTGTGTTATTATCTCTAGCATTTAAGATAATAAATTAGTGTAACATCAAGTCAGTAAGTGGCCATCTGTTACATAAGCTATTGGAAAGTGATGAGCAATCTCTTCATCATTGTCTGCTACATGCAATATGGTGTTACACAGAGCTTTCTATAGCATCCATTGTTTATGAAAATGAATATGATACTTAGGACTTATCTCTCTCAGGTTTCTTCCATGCTGCAAGATTCCATCTGATGTGCTTAATAGTTGTTTTTCTGAACAACTAAGATTTATTTATGAATATATAGAATAACATGAGACCTTTTATTTGGCACTTGGAGTTACAACAGAGAAAAATTACATCCCCGATAGATCGATAGACTTGATGAGTCTATTTGTTTTGCCATCAGCCCCATTACCTTCCTGCTCCTCAGCAGTCTACTTGCAGCATCGATTATTGATGATGTCTCGGCTGCTGCTTTTCTTGCAGCGGCTGCTTCCTTAGCCCCATGCTCTGTGGTCTCATGCAGTTTGATCAGCAAAAATTATCTGACCCAGCTGGGACTGGACCTGGCACAGAGCTCACAGGCTGAGACTTGTCAACCAAATGTTCTTCTTTGCTTATTCTTGGCATAATCTAGCTATGCACTATGCTCTTTAGTTTGCAGAAGATATGGTTTCATTTCACCCCCACATTAAGGATGCATTTCTGCTTTTATTTATACTTGGGAAAATTAAAGTTTAAGGGGAGGTTCCAGCAGAGAACAACAGAAAGGTTTGAATAAAAACGTCTTAATTACTTGTGGAGATTATAAAATTAATAAAAAATTTACTACATCACATCTGTTGGACATTTTATCTCAGTGTCAGAAATCCAGATGCACACTTTAAAAAAGTATTTAAAAAAAAACCAGATTCATGGGGCCTGGGAAGATGGCTCAGGGGTGGTAGTACTTGCTGCACACCATGAGGTCTTGAGTTTGGGTCCCAGGACCCATGTAAAAGACTATAGTGGTTTGACATTTCTGTAATATCCGTGCTGAGACAGGAAGATCCCTAGAGCTTGGGGAGAGCTAGGCTAACTGAACTGACAAACTCCAGTTTCAGTGAGAAACCCTGACTATTATTAAATTAATTAATTAATAAGAAATAAAGGTAGAGAGTGATAGAGAAAAATTTGATGTCAGTGTCTTTCCTCCTAATGCATATGCCAGGACATAAGCATCCCACATACATGCACAGATATGTGTACAACATACCACATCTATACATCTGCATAAACTTACAGATACATACTACAAAGTAATTTTGAAAGTGCAAAAAAGTTATAAAATCTCTTTTAATCTTGTTTGAAAGCAGCCACAATGTTTCCTTCCAAACTGTTTTTTTTTTTTTTTCAGGATAATCATGCAACTAAATATTTGGCATATGTTTTGTTTATACCTTTGTGCTTTATTTCTCTTTATTACTTGGAGGAGTGTAACATCCCCCCCCTCGCTGTATTTAAATTTTATTATATTGCCTGTCAGTGACCCACATTTGCTATATTCAAATTTGTATATTCAAATACAAATGAAAAACCAGGTTATACTTCTTGAATTCTGATTGTCTCAAGATTACATCAGTGCTTCTCAGAAGACCTGTGATGCCAGCTCACCTTGGAGGCTCTTACAGCTGCAAATTCTCTGCCAAGACAGTTTCCTTACAATGAGGTCAGAGCTCCCCACCCACCCCACTTGTAATCAGCTCTCCAATATTTTAGTACATGCAGAAGTTTTCATAGGACTTGGCCTCTGTGTGTGTGGGTGAGTCAACAGCAGCTGGTGGTAGGCTAATGTCAAACAGAATAATTATTAGACTTGAAAACAAAACAAAAACAGAAGAGCTGCTTGGTTACCAGAATTTTCCACATCCAAAGGCTTCAACATTTACTTCTAGTATATTGCCTAGGCAAAATTTTACACCTATGGTTCAAATGCCTATAATCTCACCTAGAAATAGGATAATCAGTTTTCTATATGTGTTATCAGGTACTGATCATTTAAAAGCCATCTAATCTTCCCCCATCAAAATAAAACTAAGACTGTTGTGCCCTGGTCATGATGCCCCCAAAAAGATCACCAGAGATGTGAACTCTCCAAAATGTAAAAGCAAGGTTTATTGAAAATTACCAATCACCTGACAAGGACCTCAGTCTGACACACAGGTGTGACAGTGGCCAGAGGAGGTGCTGAGCCTTTGCAAGCTGGATTTTTAAGGGCAAAAATCACAAGGTTAAATATCAATTGGTGTCTTTTCATACAGATACAATTCTGATTAGCTCTTCTTTTAAACTTTCTCTGTTATCTTAGCTGGCTGTTTGCAAAGCCCTTTCTTTGCTTATGTCCTGGGTTGGGTCTTTGCAGGCTGTCTCTGGTCCTGAGATATTCCATGGATAATTAACTGTTATCAGTCCCTAAGCTACTTGACCTTTGTTCCTATGCAGACCTCAGGCTTGTTCTGAAACTGGAAACTTTTGCTCATAAATGGAGGTGCTTCTCTGACTCTTCAAAGCAAGGAGCAAGTAAATTTTACATTCAGGGTATTTTGGTTTTGGGTTTTTTGTTTGTTTCTAAGTTATAGATATGGAATAGAGGAAACAACATTTTTCATTCATGACCCCTTAGGAAAGGCATTTTTGTAAAAAAAGGCATTTTCAAGGATGAGGCATCAATTTCTTAGCAAGCAGGTAATACAACAATGAGATAAATGGTGTTCTGGCTTATTACAAAATGCACTTGTTCACTAGGGAGACCCTTCTTAAGAAGGAAAAGTTTGAATGACAGCTGGAAACAATCCATAGGTTAATAATATATACAGTGCTTGGCTTCTGGTGCTACACATTAAAAGCTTACCATACATCAGGCACTGTGTTAAATGGTAGATGGGGATTATTTTTTCCAGTTCTTATGAGACCTCTATAGCATATCTATATATCTCTTTGGCAGACTTAGCTAAATGGGGTTAGTTAAGTCTTCCCATATTGCTCTCTCTTTCTCTTGCTCTCCTCTCTGTCTCTCTCTTGTGTGTGTGTGTATTTATCTCAGGCTGTTTGATTTCAGATCCATGTTATTTTACAATGTCTTCCCAAGCTGAGAATTTAATTTGAGATATTGTATAGCTTGAGAAACAGACTTGAGGATATAGTACATAAAGTCAACTCCAGAAAAGCTTCACACAAGCCACAGGCAATTGTGAAAAAAGTCTCCTGGATCAGACTCCAAGGTTGACATTGGCAAGTTTCTAAAGCCAAGGAATACCTATTGCAATTATAACAATTTCCATATTCATACAAGATGGTCTGTGATACAATATGCTATAAATTGATGGAACACATGATATACTGTTTAATATTTAGCTTATTTTATGCTAATTTCATATATGTGTATATGGAATTCTGGTCATACACAGATCAATTTTGTTATGCTATATATATGTTTCTACTCTTGATTAAGATATGATGCTGATACAACTCATTTAAAATTATAATATATAATTAAAAATACATATTAATAGTCATCTATAATAAGCAAACTTATAGTCATGTTAGTTAGGTTTTTATAGATATACAAAGATATATTTCAATTAAATAGATAGTTTTCAAACACTTCAAAGACATACAAAATATGACATTTAAGATATTTTAAAAACTTAGACTTTTCTAGACAATAAGACAGGTCTGTTCCTGGCAGCACCAATATATTTCAAAAAAAAGATAGACATTAAAAAAACTTCATATAAAATTTACTTTATGACAACAGCCACTAGACAAAAAACTGTTCTAATATTAACTGCTTGATAATATGCTATATAAACTAAACATACAAGTTCCATAAAAAAGTGACCTCTAAACATTGGCAAAACAAGCTAAGATGGTTCTTCAAGTTCCTGCTTTACAAAAAACATTGCCAGACATTCTTCAAGACACACAAAAAAAACTAATAGACTGTGTCAAATTTCCTACATCACTAAAAAGTTTGCCAAAGACTTTAAGCCATATAGACTAAAAATAAATGCCCCAACATTACAAAAAAAATTTAGATGACTATCCAGACAGACAGATGTCATCTCTATCATTTTCTAGACTTTAAAAGTTACTTACAGTTCCTGTTTATTTACATAATATTATATCTTTCTATAGTCTTTAATATAGTTAAAAGTTTAATAATTATAAATATAGTTCTTTTTAGTTTAAAAGATATATTAGATATAAAACTTTAGACTCACAATAATAAAATAAATAATAAAATATTCTCTTTAATTTTATAAATACAAATAAACTAAATATTATAACTATAATTCCTATTTAAAAACTATTCTATATATAATTTTACTATATAAAAATTAAAACATTTCTTTTTAATTAAACAAAAAATATAATAAAATGTTTTCTATATAATATAAATAAATAACTGTTTAGACCCATACAAGACACCATAAAAATAGATAAAAAACCAAAAACATCCAAATTAAAAAAAAATAAAGTTAGTCACTCTCAATCAGACCCCCCCAAAAAACAAACATATAAAAATATTGGCCAGCCACAGGCTAAAAGCCACATAGTAAATAAATTAATAAAAATAAATTTAATTAAAATAAAAAACTAACTAATAATACACTTAAAATATAAGACAAACAATATTAAAATATATAAACATATAATTTCATTTCTTTTAAGAGACAAAAACTACAAACACACAGACCAAATTCCAAACTGCCAGCTCCACACGCACGTCAAGTCACAAACCTCCCAAACCCAAAACAAACCAAAAAAAAATTACTACAACAGATGACGCCCCACATTGGGCGCCAATTATCACGGTATGAACTTGTCATGAGATATGGGTTTTTTTTCCTTCTTTATTTTGTATTTATCAAAAAAAAAACAGTAAAAAGAATTTAAAATGCGGAAGAGTTAACAATAACTATACAGAGGATAAGAATCATAAGCATGACTTATCAAGGGTAGAAATGCAAATAAGATTGCTACACATATATTTTCTTTCTGTTCAGCTTTCCCTCTGAAATTTTTTTTTCCATCCCTGTATATCCTTATTCAAGGTCTCTTCCCCCTCCCACAACATCTGGTCATTTTTTTTCTCTGCAACTCCCCATCCCCTCCCTTGGCAGGGAGCAAACAGTCCTATGATCCCACTGACCCAATAATGCTTGGATCAGTCTTCACTCCTGGCCAAATCCAGTTTTGTCCCCCCTCCCTCAAGAGTGAGTCAGGTGTTCCTATAGTTGGACTGGGGTTTGAAGGTTCAGTCCAGGGTGTTTCTGATCCGAAGCTGTTTGGTGGTTGTGGTTTGCAGCTTGGGCATGCTTGGCTTTTTTTCTTGTTTGTTTGTTTAGAGACCACTAGTGAGTGAGTACATCCCCTGCTTATCTCTCTGAGATTGTGATACTTCGCTCAGGAGGATATTCTCCAAATCCATCCATTTGCCTGTGAACTTTAGGATATCATTTTTTCTTCCTGCTGAGTAGTATTCCATTGTGTAGATGTACCACAGTTTGTTAATCCATTCTTCAGTTGAGGGACATCTAGGTTGTTTCCAGGTTCTTGCTATTACAAATAATGCTGCTATGAACATAGTTGAGCTAATACCTTTGGAGTGTGAATGTGCCTCTTTAGGGTATACACCCAGAA